>JADRCC010575338.1:0-19364 GCA_019843855.1 Hylomyscus alleni
CACAGCTTTCAGCTTCAGGAGTTGAAATGGCTGCCTTTAAGGGGCAGACTGCTCAAGTGTGGGCACTGCACCTCTGTCTCCTCTGTACAAGCTAACCCCTTGTGGCCAAAAGATGAATGGTTTTTATGCTCAAACCAGAGTTGCTCTTGGTATTTAATAAGCTTGGAATGCCTACAGACCTCACATTGGAGCTCAGTTAAAACCATCTCCAGGGTTATTATAAATTAAAAATATTTTTTATAAGATTTATTTATTTATTTTATGTAAGTACACTGTAGCTATCTTCAGACACTCTAGAAGAGGGCATCAGATCTTGTTACAGATAGCTGTGAGCCACCATGTGATTGCTGGGATTTGAACTCAGGACCTTCAGAAGAGCAGTCGGTAGTGCTTTTAACCACTGATCCATCTCTCCAGCCCCTAAAAATATTTTTTTAAAGACTATTTTATTTAAGATCAGAGGGGTTTTTCAAAGTTTTTTGTTTTGTTCTTATTCTGGTGGTGATGATTGAACCCAGGACCTTTCACATATAAAACATGTTCTCTACCTAAAACACAAGCAAGGATCCTTGACTCACAAAGCCATCATTGTTAGATCATCACTAGATCTTACATATAGTTCTTTACAGCACGGGTGACATTGTCAAGGTTGAGTCTTCAGTGTAACTAGTTTTTATCTGCAAGTAAGTAACCACTGTTGAGTCTACAGTGTAACTAGTTTTATCTGCAAGTAAGTAGCCACTTTTGAGTCTACAGTGTAACTAGTTTTTATCTGTAAGTAAGTAGCCACTGTGTTCTCTATTGTTGCACAGCAAAGTCCCATAGACTTCATGGTTTAAAACAACCACTTATTATTTTGGGGCAGTTTGTCTGGGTGCTGCTCAAGGTTCTCCTTCGGCAAGGTTGTGAACATTGTATCGCCTGGGACTGGAGTCTTACCTGAAGGCTCACCAGGGAAGTTCATTTACTGGCTTATACAGCAGGATCTGGGCCAAGAACTTCAATGTGTTTAGCTGTAGGCCACAGGCCACCCTCAACCCTCCCAAGATAGCAATGTGCTTCACTAAGGCTTACAAGGAGTCTGTTAGCAACACACAAACAGTACTTTTGGGAACATGACTACCAAGGTGGAGGCATTCTGCTGGAGGAAAACCAGTTAACCCTGAGGAGGAGGTGACATAAGGCTGTACGAGTAGGCAGCTGGGATCAGCATGGGCCATTACAGAAGCTATCTAACACACCCACGATATTCTATGGTAGTATTACAAAGTATTATTAGAATGTTAACAGTTCTGAAGATTTTTAACATTGTCTGATCATCCTCCTATCCAAAATAAGGTAATACAGAAGACAGTGTATAAACAAAAGTAGAATAAATAATTCTTCACAGAAAATTAAATTTAATACTTTAACTGTTTATCTCACTAATGCAATGTGTCACTGGCCTGTGGATGCAGGAAGAAGTTTGGGAGATAAAAGGTCCCAAGTGTGTTAGTAGAGAGACCCATGCAAGGTAAACTGGCAAGGAGCCAGATTTGGGTAGAAATTTCCAAATTAGCATTTCAAAATTCAAGAAAAGCCAACTTGGAAACCACAAAAGATTAAAACTTGCATAAAATTTGTAGTCACATGATCAGATGCCAGTGTGTCTGTGACTAGTTCATAAAGCAGCATCAAACACATACATTCAACCCAACCAGGGCTCCTAATCTTTAAAGGACACACAGAAAAAAGGGCCACTCTGGAAGAGGCTGGGAAACAGTTTCTGGCTTCAGGTCAAGACTAGCATCAAAGCTCTGTAAAATAAAGGACTCTCTCATGTTTAATATCAAGACTCATAAACTGTTGAATTGAAAAAGAAAGCCACTTCAGAAAAAGCAAACAGAACAATTTCAGAGTCATAGCCCAATTTGATTCTTTCCCTAAATCCACAAAATGTTCCCATTATACATATAAAGTCATCCTAACCCAGAGTTCAGCTGAAGACTAAAAACAGATGCCCTCTTACCCAACCACATTTTGGACTAATTAAGTAAACAATGATACACATTAATCACCAAGCTAAGGGCTACAGAACTTCAGGTCTTGCATGTAAAAATGTCTTGCCTGATTGACAAGATCGTTCTTATTACTGTGGACTCTAATGAGCTAAGCCAGGAAAACAGACTACTAGGCAATCTTAAGGTTGCTTTATCATCATAAGGAAATATAACATTTAAGGTGATCATAAAATGCAATGTTTTCACTAAGTATGTCAAGAGTAGCCTCTATTACCTACAACTGGGTGTTCAAGTTATAAAAATTAAGGTTTGGGTCCCAACCCAACCTCTGTAGCTATGTACCTTTTTGTGGGAAGCCGCCCATCATTAAAATGGCGCTGATGAGCAAAACAGCCTCTCGCCACTAGATGGCGCTGACTTCCCATTTCCGGGCCGCCCCAAGATGGCGCTGGTTTCTACTGCGCATGTGCTTGCCCATAACCAATCACTGCACCTATGCAAATGAAGTGCCTTTGGTGCACCAATCCCAGCCGCCTCGAGCCCTATATAAGCAGGGCTTCTTCGGGGCTCTGGGTCTTTCGTGAGCAAGAAACCTAGAAGAGCTGTAACACAATAAAGCTACGCTGGAAGAATTCCTCGAGTGGTGCGTCGTCCTTGACCGAGGCACCTTTTGGCCAATTAACCTCTCTGAATTTAACTTGTCTTTGAAAGCATCAACTCTAAGCTATACTTGCTCCCATAAACTCACCTGTTAAAGATGTTCCTTTAGAAACAGAAACCGTGGCAGAAAGAAGGGACCTGCCCCAGCCTTTCCACATGAAAATCCCAGTGTCTACCAAGTCATTTAGAAGCATGACAGAGGTACCTGTAACACTACGTGGCTCTTGGAAGGCAGTCAGTAATCAACTAGCTCTGATGCAACATCTGCACCATGTTCCCAAATAATGACTCTGAGATTTATTTATGAATAAATGCCTAGGCTGTAAGTTTTGGCTCATTCCCTGCTAACTCATAACTTTCATAACCTGTTTACTCTAGTCTATGTCTGCCACATGGTTGGTTACCTCTCCTCAGATTCATGTGTCCAACTTCCTCCGAATTCAAGGTGAATCCCTGCTCTTGACTCTGCCAGAATCCTGTCTCTCTCTCTTCCATATATCCTGCTTTCTATTTTTTACCTCAGTTAATAACCCACCAGCTTTTTATTGACAGGTGATGGTTCCACACAGTACATAAAGAGATTCTCTCTACACTGGTGGTAAATGTGTGTGGGAAACTGTAGACTCCACCCCCTTCCTTGCTGCCTGCCAGGCTTACGTGACCCAGGTCACATAAGCATGCCTCTCCTGCCTCTTGTTCCACGTCATCAGCCTCCAGAGACTTCTATTGGCTACTACCAAAGACTTGTGGGCGGTTTGATCCCCCAGCTCATATTTATACCCTTGCATTCGAATTGCTCTCTCTCTCTTGTTGTTTCATTAAAGATGTACAGACCTCTGGTCTAATGTTGCACCTGTTCATTTGTTCAGGTAATGTATGAGGTATTTGGGGTTAGATTTTAGAAGGTTATATTATAGATTTATCTATGGCTAGCTATATTTTTGAATCCTCTACCCAGAGGATTCACTCCACTTTTTTATCCTGTTGCTGCGGGCGGCAACAGGAAACTACAGAAAAGCCAAGTAAGAAGCCTGGATGTGGGGAGGGCAGTGGTGGGAGAATCATATGTCCCAGGAAGGTGAAATGATGAAGAGTGTGTGTGCTTGCTTGCGCACTCGCATGGCTATGGCAGGTGATGCTGGATGGCCAGCGACAGGCAATGTGCATGTCATGTGAATTGACATTGGAAGACCTGGACCTCCTTGCCCCATGAGCAAGGAGGTCCAGGTCTTCCACTTCCCATAGTTTACATCCTCCAAACAAAGCAGGCTAACCAGGAAACACACCTAAGATCACATGAGGAGGAAAGGAAGGATGCTGTGTGGGAGAACAGATCAAGGAAGTCATCCCTATCCCCCACCCCACCCCACTCCACCCCCAATCTCAGAAAAAAGTCAGGAAGGGCCATTGATGCTCCAAAGAGCTTTGGAGATAGGCAAGGAGTGGCTCAGCTATGGGAACCTGACAAGCCAGGTGGAGATCAGTGAGCAGTGGTGATATGAGGAACATTTTGAGAAGCAAACCAAGTAGACACATGAGCCTGGAGCTCAGGGAGATGAAGACTGGAATGTCAACATCGGGAAAGCAGAGAAGGCCTAGCAGCAGCTTCCAGTCATCAGGAAGCACTGCCCTGAACAGTGACCTATTGGACGTGCCTACAGTGAGTGAGCGACTGATGAACTCAGCCATGGGCTGCTACTGCTTCAGCAGTGGGGACATGCTCAGGAGTCAAGTGTTCGTATCAACTGCTCTACGATCCCAAACGTCATGTTTCTAAGACAGTGAGGCATAAGAACTCAAGACTCCGACAGAGGAGATGGACTATGGAGGCAGAGTCACTTGTAAAGTGTTCTGTGTGTTCTGATCCTCTTTATTTTTCTCCTTCCGAGTATAGCAGAAGGCAAAGCTGTAGTTCCACAGAAACAAACAGCACAATCCCTTAAGAAATGAGGAACGGGGGGTGGGGGGGGGGACATTACAAAACATGCACTATTCTTAGCATTTCTAAAGCTGAATATGGTCAAATGCCCACACGTCACATCTGTGACATAAAAATCTACAGTGAACTGGATCAGGAAGAGCACTACTTGCTTACCTTGTTGAACACTCTTTGCAGAGACCCAAGTGTGGCAGTGCATGCCCTTAATCCCAGCACTTGGGAGGCAGAGGCAGGTGGACCTCAGTGAATTCAAGGACAGCCTGGTCGACACAGTGAGTTCTAGAGACACTGCCTCAAAATTCAAAACAAAAACAGGTTTTCAATCCCCCCCCCACACACACACACACTTCTCTTCCTTTATATGGGTTCTCACTGCATCCTGGGTTGGTCTCTCACCCTCTTGCTTCAGGTTCCTCAGTGCCAGCATTATAAGCATGAGTTATCACATCTGGCTTTGAAAGTCTGATCTCTAAACAAGAGAAAAATGAGAATGCAGAGATCTGATTTTCTATCAGATTTACAATCATGCCTTTTAACTGTTCTTGTGTGTAAGTTGTCTGGGAAATTTTATCCAAGCTTAAAAATGCTACCCAGTTGAAATCTCAGGGTCACAATGGCAGCAACACCTATGCTGTGGACTTGTACCACTTCCCAGAAGGCTGCTGGCTACGCCTGTGACCGTGCTCAGGAGATGCACCAGTGACTAGCCAGAAAGCAGTCACTCACCTTCACCTCCTGGGTGGTATGCTGCCTTCCTGACCTCACATGCCCTGCTCCTTAACCCCTCTGAACCCCTTCCCATCCCCTTTGAATGTCACAGAATTTGCCTTATCCTGTTGGCATGTACATGATTGCAAAGGTCATGTCCAAACTGGATCCAGGAGCAACTGTCCTGTCCAGCACTAAACACAGTGTGCAGGAGACACACAAGCTTTCCCACCATCTCCTCACAGAATACGAAGACTACCTCAACAACCAGCTAACAGACAGAAGCTGTCTAAGGCAGAAGAAATCAGAAAAGGCTCTGAAGGCTGTTCTTAGGAACAATCAGGAGGACAAAGCAATATTCTCATTTTTATAATGTAGCATCTCATAAAAAGGCAAGTTCAGTTTAAATATCAACTTTATTTGTAAATATACCACATTAAAACATATGCCATATTTATTCAGAATGTCATAATCAATGTAAAAATAGAATCTTCTCCCCTGTAAATGTTAATACTGTGAGCTAGATACATGATATTTAGTGAGGGCTTCCGAAATAAATTCTTTATAAAACAAATCTATAATTTATACACATTGAATTTATCATACAAAATATATACAACATCATAATTTTGGTGTAGAAAAATAAGATTGCCAAATCATAAGCAGATCATTTACACAACATGTATTCTAGTTAACTTTTTCCAAGGGATTCACCAATTAGTCGAACAGCAATACTCTTGCCTTCATCTGTCTGGATCACAAGTAAAGCTTCAAATCTGCCCACTGCCTCTGGTCTGAAGTGCACCGGGATGTGGATATAGTGTCGGGCCCTGTGGAGGAGTACATGAGAAGATGGGCAATGACAGCAGCCATTGGCTGCCTGCTCCAGCACAATGCTGGCACAGCACAGGCTTGACCCAAGAACCACTGAATTCTACTTCTAATTTCTTTAATGCTAATATTAAACAAGATGCTAAAGGAAGGGAAGGGAAACCTTAAATGGAGGAGATACAGCTCTAGAGTGTCTGCCTAGTGCGCCCGAGGTGTGCGCCTTACTCCTCACCCTGGTCTTGTTTCCTGAAGCAGGGTTTTCATGTAGTTCAAGCTGCTCTCAAACTTGCTGTATGGCCGAGAAAGACCCAGAGTTTTAACCTGCACCTCCCATTCTAGAGTGTTGTGACTAGTTACAGAAGCCAGGGCGGGCTTCAATCATGATAAAGGTAAGTACACTCCACAACAGAGCTATGTACCTGAGCCCCAAACCAAACAAAACTAAACACAAGACAAAATATGCCAGTTGGGTTAACAGAATATTGGAACTCTATCTAGGTCTAAAATAGGAAACAGAAATGTATTTTGCTTCTCTGCATCCATATACAAACCTAAGCCACTATCTACCTATAGACCTACCTATATAAAAATCCTGGCCTTCCAAGAAGAAGGAAGACCAAAGTGTGGATGCTTCAGTTCTCCTTAGAAGGGGGAACAAAATACTCACAGGAGGAAATATGGCGACAAAGTGTGGAACAGAGACTGAAGGAAAGGCCATCCAGAGACTGCCCCACCTGGGGATCCATCCCATATACAGTCACCAAACCCAGACACTATTGTGGATGCCAGGAATTATTTGCTGATGGGAGCCTGATATGGCTGTCTCCTGAGAGGCTCTGCCAGAGCCTGACCAATACAGAGGCAGATGCTTGCAGCAAACCATTGGACTGAGCTCAGGGTCCCCGATGGAGGAGGTGGAGAAAGGACCCAAGGAGCTGAGGGGGTTCGCAGCCCCATGGGAAGAGCAACAGTATCAACTGGTCAGACCCCCCACCCCACCCCAGAGCTCCCGGGGACTGGACCACCAATACACATGGAGGAACCCATGGCTCCGGCCGCATAAGTGGCAGAGGATGGCCTTGTTGGACTTCGGTAGGAGGAGTGGCCCTTGGGCCTGATGTTTGATGCCCCAGTGTAGGGAATGCCAGGGTGGGAAGATGGGAGTGGGTGGGTGGGTGGGGGCACACCCTCAGAGAGGCATGGGGAGGGAGGATGGGATGGGGGTTTCCGGAGGGGAAACCGGGAAAAGGGATAACATTTGAAATATAAGTAAAGAAAATATACAATAAAAAATACATTATTAGTTAATTAAAAACAAATCCTAGCTTTACTTAAGTCAGGCACCATACTGTACTGTTTAAAAAAAAAAAAGAGAGAGAAAAAAAACCAAAAACCAGCTCCCATTCTTATTGACCTTACTGTGTAAGTTGACCTTACTGTGTACTGCTCTAAACTCTGATTAAAAATTTATTCTTGAAGCTTTATTTTTTAGATTATATAGACTGGCAAAGAGGGTCTATGTTAAAGAGCAATATTAACAGAGGTGTGTCTTGTCCATAAAACTGTCCCTGAATATACTTTAAGGCTTTTGTGAATGGTCTTTCTGTACTTTATGCACAGCCTGTCCATATGTATTCAGCAACTTTTGTTGTAATCACTACAAGTCAACGTCAGTAGCTTTTCAGACTCTCCCTCCTAAGCCCTCCTAAGGGGGATCTGATTTGGAGTCTGGTGATCCAAACAATGTTACTATGTTACTAACAATGTTTAAGTGTTAGTTTTGTTACTAATGTTTCCTACTGAACCCCAGTACTGGCTTTCAGATGCAGAACAGCATCCCAGGCTGGAGAGTCGGCTCTGGGGTTAAGAGCACTGGCTGCTCCGGCACCAATCCCAAAGGACCTAATGCCCTCTTGTGGATTAGCTGATACCAGGGACACAAGTTACACACATATATATATGCAGGCAAGGATTCATACACAGAAAATATAAATAAATCTTTTTAGAAAATAGGAAAGAACTACCTACTGAAAACTTGTCTGCTTATTTTCTCATGGTGAACCCCCCCTCAACATACACATGATTAAAAATAAAATCAATCTTTAAAAATCAAAACAAAAAAGATATACTCTCTTATGTTTTTAAGTTTCTTTAGATGCAGTAAATATGATCCAAGGTGATGGTTAACACTGTCAGTCGGACAAGATCCAGAAATCACTGACGAGACAAAGCCTGTGAGGAAGACTCACACAAATCATGCACGACACCGACCCTGGGCTGTGGTCCCGGGCTGTGTGATAACAAGCACCCGAGCGCCAGCACTGCTCTTGCTTGGGGCTTCCTGGCTGTGGCCACGATGTGACTAGCTACCTCATATTCCTGCCTCTATGAATTCCCCACCACAGTGGGACAAACTGTGAGATGAAATAAGTCCTTCTTTCTTAGGTTGCTTTTTTGTTAGGTATTTTTTTCATAGAAAAATAACTAAAACACCCAGGTTGTACACAAAAAAAGGGTTCAACTTAAGACAACATTCTCTAGCTTTGGGGCAAGAAGTCCACAAACTCAAGTCAATAATATTGTTTACTTTTACCTGTGTAACAATGAGCACCATTTTTTAAAGGACAGAGTTTTATCATGGAGTCCAGGACAGCTTCCAAGTGCTCCAGCTGTCAGGGTGCAGACTCTGTAGGTGTGTGCCACCATAACTGTCTGCACTTTCTATATGGCTGTTTTTTTTTTAAATATTTATTCATTTCATGTATATGAGTACACTGTAGCTATCTCCAGACACACCAGAGGAGGGCATTGGATCCCATTACAGATGATTATGAGCTACCATGTGGTTGCTGGGAATTGAACTCAGGACCTCTGGAAGAGCAGTCAGTGCTCTTAACCACTGAGCCATCTTTTGGAAACTGAGTAAAATGCTATCTCAAACATACACACACATATGTGTGTGTGTGTATGTATGTATGTATATATATGTGTATATATTGTGTCTATAATGTGTATATGTGTATAACATATACATAACTATAACTGTTATTATACATACATATATACATTATATATAATATATAGAGGAATGACTTCTCACTTTCTACTGGGACTCTTCTAGTGCAATCTACAAGAATCTACAAGAAGCAGCACAATGGTGACTAAACCCAGGCGGCTTCAAACAGATGAAGTACATCTGATTAAAAACTGAGATGAAGCAAAACATATAAAACAATCTGACATTTCAATTGTCAAAATTACATTTGAATTTAGGTGGTGTCGATATTTAACAAGTGTCACAAAGATAACTAAGTCTATATCAACAACAGACTGAATGCTGTGGCCCTACCTCCAAAACTTGTCTTAGACCTGCTCATTTTCTGGCTTACACCTGTAATGGCTCAAAAACAAAGCAAAAATCATTAGCTTCTGAGTAAAAAGAACACAGCGTCTAGACTTAAGAACACCCAGTGGTGCCTGAAGGAAGGCAACTGGGAAACATAACAATAAGAGTTTCCCTAATTCACTGCAGAATTCCTGTCTCAATTAGTGAAAATGAACTGGTGATCTCAGTCCCAACTGGGGAAGGCAGCACTGAGCAGGAACAGTTACACGGTAACCCTGGGTTATTACGCTGTGTCTGCTGTGGACACCAGTGAGCTAAAGGGAGGAGCACTGGATCAAAGCCTCCGGGCCATCACACTGTCACATGACCCCCAGAGTAACGACACGCCCCCGGGCCATCACACTGTCACATGACCCCCAGAGTAACGACTCGCCCTTAAGCAGGATTCTTTGGCTGCTCGGCTTCTTTGGAGAGTGAGCAGAACGCCCTCACTGTGTGGCCACAGAAGGAAGGAAGCTGCAGAGAGCTTTCTCCTGTCCTCAGCCCTGTCCTCCACCCCAGAAGGACAGTGCTTCCTGCACTCACCTCAAGGAGTACTTGAAGTGTTTGATGTGGAAAGGCTCTCTGGGGCTCAAAAACTTCAGCTGGGAATTAAGAGGAAACACATTGTAACAGTAGGAAAATTTGGAATTTGTCACATATAAAACTTGGCTTTGCTTTAAAGATACACTGAGTTAATTTAGGTTCAGCCAAAAAGAGACACATGTAACACAAACACATTTAAAGAGTTTAACATGAATTTTCTATTTTGAATAATGTAAATGTTATCTAGAATAAGAATAAATGTACTGTGTAGCAGAAGATATAAGTTCAAATTTTTAAATTTGATTTTCAAATTAAAGACCACGAATTGCAAATAAATTTCTTTTCAAATACAGACAGCATTAAAGTATTTTTAAAAATGCATTACAACTGAAATATACAGAATAAATCTCTAGTCATTAAGAAAATAATTTTTTGAACCCCACATAACATTCTCAACTTACTGTATGAGTGAAAAAAGAATTATTTCGCAAATTGACTTTCAGTGTCCTAGATTCCCCAAGTTTGGTTGGCAGGAACATGTAGACGTCCTTTGGGGCATATACTCCACGATGACTCAAGTCAAGCTGCCTGCTTTGGGAAGAGGTTTACAAAGACAATTAGTGAGTCTGTGACTACAATGTTTCCTTGTACTACACTGTGCTTCTGCAGCTCAGAGACTCCATGTGGATGAAGCCACAGGGAGGCTCTTCAGGAAGGCTGAGCTAGGGGCGTTGTGAAGGTGACTTCTTTCTCATCACTGGACCAATCACATTTCCATGGCTGTCCACAGATGCTGACCTCTCTGAGAACCTTGGCCTTTTGAGTGAAAATGAGGTGCTGCCTCTGTTTCAGTCCTGACGCTACATACTGACCTGCCAAGCTGCTCTCTAACCACTCTCTGGACTTCACTTCAAAACTGCTGATAGGACACTCACCCAGGCATCTGTCTGTCATATTTCCTGTTTATTTCCCCAGTATTTTTCAGGGCTTGCTTATGATCAAACTTAGCAATGTAAAGGCAGGACTGTCAGGGCCCCTCCATTGAAAACTGTGGAGGTGAGACTAGGGCAATCCACCACCACCCCTATCCTCAACTTTAGCATCTCTGAGCATCATCAGAACGCAAAGAATATGAGAGGAACAGATTTAGTGGACAGCAGAAAGAAGATGCTCTTTATAAAATGTTCTATTTCTTTAAAACAAAATGCATTATTACTTAGCACCAGAAGACAGATGACCAAATTTATATATTAAACTTAGTAGGTTTTAGTAGATCTTCTTCTTCTAAAAATCTTATTTCAGAAATAGATTAGACTTAATTATTTATCTGTCATAAGATTTTCATTGGATATGATAAATATTACCATTAGAACAGTATAAATTAATGATATAAAATCTACTTTTAAAAAATGTAAGAATAGCCAGGCGGTGGTGGCACACGCCTTTAATCCCAGCACTTGGGAGGCAGAGGCAGGTGGATTTCTGAGTTCAAGACCAGCCTGGTCTACAGAGTGAGTTCCAGGACAACCAGGGCTATAAAGAGAAACCCTGTCTCGAGAAAAAAAAAAAAAAAAAAAAAGTTAAGAATATACTTTCAGGTCTGGAGAGATGGCTTAAGTAGTATACACTCACAGAAACACACATACTCATCAAATAAAAATAATATGACTCTTAAAAAAAATAATGATCATGTACTTTCAATCTGGGCATGCCAGTAACCCCAGTTCTTGGGAGTTATGGGTGGGAGATGAGAAGTTTAGCATCATCCTCAGTAAATGGAGGCTAGCCTGGCCAAAATAAACAAGCAAAAAACCTACTTTCTTAAGGGTTTGATTGTTTTTATTTGTGTGTATATGTATATATGTCTATATATGTGTTAAGAACCTGTGTGTGCAGTACACGTGGAGGCCAGAGGAGGGGGCTGGACTGATCCCCTGGAGCTGACATTTTTAAGCAGTTGTAACTGCCCAACAAGGGAACTAGGGACTATACTCCAGTCTCCTGCAAAAGCAGCAAGTGCTCTTAACTGCTGAGCCATCTCTCCAGCCCCAGAAGCTACTTTCATACTCTTCTTATAGAAATATAAAACAGCACAACCATTTTGGGAAAACTATTTGTCAACTCGTTTTAAAGTTAAAATATGCTTAACATGTGATCCAGCAATTTGGGGTAGTAATTAGTTATTTTTATTCAAAATGAATAAAAACATTTATTCTCTGAAATGTACATAAAAACAAGCGTAGTAGTACATGCCTTTAGTTTCTGCACTCAGGAGGCTGAGGCAGGAGCATCTCTGTTAGTTCAAGGATGGCCGGTACTATATAATGAGACCCTGTCTCAATGCTCCCCAAAAAGAAATGAACATAAAATAATGAGCATAGTACTTAGTTCGTAGTAGTCCAAAATTATAGGATGCACAAATGTCAATGGGAAAATTATAGTTCATAAATAGAATGCAAAATAATACAAAAGAATAAACTCTGTATGCTCAACAGCACTAATGAATCCCAGAAAGTGTAGGGTTGAAAGACGCCAGACACAAAGATGCGCATGCTTAGGAAGCTAAAGCCAAACTTAATCACATGAAACAGAAGCCAGAACAGAATAAACTTTACTTCAATAGGATGCACTGAAACTTTTCAGAGAGATGCTATCTTGGTGAAGAATGGAAGCGACTTAAGTAAGAAAGTACATTAGTGCCACACCAATAGCTCACCGACATACAGACACCCTCAAGATGGCTACAGTGTACTCACCCAGGCACGTGAGCAGTGGTCTCAGACACAGCACGCCTCCGGGACGTGACTGCACTATCTACTTTAATGAGGGTATCTCTGGAGGAGCACGAGTCTTCAGGATCATTCTCTGCTCTGATGCTCTGCATAGAGAAAAAAACACAAAGTGAGAGGAGAAGAGCAAAGGAGAATACTCCAGAAAGCACAAAGACATTTCTTCATGGGAATTCCATTATTTAAAAAAAAAAAAAAAAAAAAAGACTGTAAAGACATGATTATCTTTAAATCCTTTGAACTGCAATCTCTGTCCTGAATATTGCCTAGTTGTGTTGGCCCCAGTGCACATGCCCATACACTTACACAGACAGCACCTTACATAGTCAGGTCAAACCTGGTTCATGTGGAGTTTATACAACAGAGGCTAAGGCACACTGCAGACACCAACCAATAAAATCCAGCAAGAATCTCAGACATGAGCTACACAACATGCTAGTGAAGGGGAAACCATACCAGGAGATTATTGGGTATTTGAGATGTTTTTTCATTTTGGGTTTTTAATATATACACACTTGCTTATTGTATCCAGGACAATACTTACCTGGCCAGAGAGCTGGAATCTCAATGTATGTTTCATGTGAGGTTCTTTAGCAGGGTGGCACTCAACGTCCCAGAACTGGGCATAATTCCCTCTGTCTCTGGGCAGAAACATGATGGAGACCTACAAATGTACAAGGCAAAATATACAGGCCAACCTCACATACTGATTAGGAATGCAAAGTTTAGTGTGAGCTAAGGAAAATAACAAATGCATTTACACTGGCTAGTTTTCCCTCCGAAAAAATTTGATTTGTGGGCTAGAGAGATGGCTTGGTGGTTAAGAGCACTGGCTGTTGTTCTACAGAACCCAGGTTTGAATCTCAGCACCCACATGATGGCTCACAACCATCTATAACTCTAGCTCTAAGGGATTCAATGCCCTCTTCTGGCTTCCTCAGGCACTGCATGTAAGTGGTACACAGACATACATGAATAAAAAATTCATACACATAAATGAATAACTTTAAAAGAAGGATTTCAACAATTTTATTACTAGTATGACATATCTAAACTATATTTCTGTTAAAGCTGTACAGAACATTTCCCTCGAATGTACAGTATATGCTTTTATGGAGGGAATGGCATTTTCACAATACTAGAGCTGCTGTCACACCGATCCTGGAGAAAACCCCACCAGGAAAACAATCTCCTCTTTCAACCTCATCAATGAGGCCTTCTCAGTGAGGCAAGAGAATAGAGGAAAGTGAGGGCCACCAGCCCAATAAAGCACATGGTGCTAAGCTGTAATAGCACACAGTAGGTAATCAGAAGGCTGGTCAGAACTAGCTGCCCTGCTCACACAGCTCAGGGACATGCAACCTGCACATGTACAACCTGGGAATGTTCCACTAAAGGACTAAAGGGCTAAAGGGCCTCAGTGGCCATCCTGGCTGGTGACAACAGGAGAAAAGCTGGCAGTAGTCTTCAGAGGTCTGCAGCAGTATCCAGGGCCCAAGAAACCTGGGTGTGAGGACAACTGGACCTTCACAGCAGCAACCACGAAACCCCTGCTTCTCATACAAACAGGGTCCAACTGCAGCCAACAAACACAGCCACCACTTTTCCCTGCAGCTGCTGGGGCAGCAAGGGAAATGAACCACAAAACAAAAACAAAACAAAACAAAAAAAACCCAGCTACTAAACCCATGTAACAATCACCTCCCCACCAAAGCAACAGGCTATGTTTGATAGCCTTATATGTGAAAGGTCCTAGTGTCGTTGCCATGGTGACTAGGATGAAGCAACACCCCATTAAACAACAGTTGACAGGAGCCCCAAGTGCAAGTTAAGTGGGGAAACAGGCTGCAGCCCCCAATGAGTGAAGGTCTGTCTGCTCTCTGAGGAGATTACCACAAGAAAATGGCTTCTGGTGGAGCATGTAGGAGCAGCCCCTCTCTCTGCAAAGGTCATTAGCCATCCACAGCTGAGAAGAACTTGGGGTCCCCCTTTGACAGTTAAATATCTGCTTCCCTCCACTTGAGTGGCAGAGAATAGAGCCACTGGCCTAGCTGAGGAGACCCTGCAGAGTAGCTGAGCTCTCCTGCCCCTCCTGGGTTTGAGAGACAGATATACAGGTTAGACTGTCTGAGGGGAAGAGAAGGAAAAGTGTAGATCCTGGCTCCCAGCCAGAACCCACTCAGCCTGCTCTGCAGCCAGGAAAGAAGACTACCTTCAAGGCAGACCCACTGGTAGCTTGCCACAGTGGCAGCTTCTGCTTCAAGTAAGGAACTCACTGGAACTCCTATTGTTCGGCCCTCAAGGAGTCAACCGACAGCTGTGAGTAGTATGGGAACTTATTCTGACCCAGGCCCCCAGGACGCAAACAGGAATCTGTTTCTGCACCTGTCTACAGCCTTCAAGCTCTGCCGGAAAGACGAGAGGCTGCTATAACCTATTCTCTGCAGACTTGCTCTGCAAGGAACTGCTCTTGGTTGGCATCCTGAGACGCTCTGAAGGCTTCAAGCTGAAACAATTGCCGATAGTCTCTGAGCTGGCACCTTGTGTAGGGCACAGGGCTGTCCTCTACTTTCCTATTTAAGCTGTTGCTCCCATGTGGCAAATAAAGCCCCCGCCATTCCCCTCCACTGTCTGTCCACTCCATTCTTGGGTATCTTGGGACAAGAAAACTTGCCATCTCACTATGATAACAACATGACAATATTTTAAAGTAGTATTTTATAAAGTCAGTGTTTAAAAGTTGTCTTTACCAAAGAAACGAGAGTTCGCAGGAGTGATCACCAATGAGTCAGTCTCTGAGTCTGAACTAATAAAACATGAAAACATGAAAACATGCGTGCGGGCTTCATGTGAGCGTGTGACCTTATTCCCGCCCCTGCACAGTGTGAAGATAATAACCCAGATTTTGAGAGCTTAGAGAGAAAACCAGAACAGACCCAGATGAGAACACCCAGTCCCAGTGCAGGAAATTAAACACTTAATGAAGCAGAGGAGAGCAAGCATGAAACAACAACATCCTACTCAGGTGCAAACCAGGCGAGTACGTCTATGACCAGGAAGTGCCAGGCCTCTTTAAATTAAACTCAAAGCAAAGCAAAGGGGGAGGAACCTGGCATTACTGTCCATCACACACTCAATACACATCTTGAAAACGTCTTACCTCAGTCAGCCTTTATATCACACTGACCAACACTTCACAAGATTACTGCACAATACTGATACTGTTCAATCATGCAACTGCCCAGGAGTTAGCCCTACATTCCTATTTAGTAACTCCCAATTTACCAGGCTAAACAGGTTGGATTGTTTCTTTGGTTTATTGTCTTGTCAGTGTCCTATCCAGAGGGAAAGTGTATCTGTTCACATTTCACTAGGGAAAGTCACACAACAGTAAAAAACAAAATAAACAAAACACCATGGGGGTTACATTTCTCGGTAAACACACACACACTCATACACACAGGAGGAAGAGAGAGAGACAGAGACAGAGAGAGACAGAGACAGAGAGACAGAGAGAGAGAGGGAGAATCCCTGGCTCTCTACCCACAGCGAGTACAGCACTAAGACGGAGTTGGAGAAGCTTCTTTGGACACTGGATAGTGGTTAATGCAGAAACTCACAAATGGTCAAAGCGCAAGGACAAGTATCATGGGAGTCCTCAGTCACAGATGGGACATCTGTACAACTACCCTGCCTAGGCTCAGAGACCATCTAGGACGAGAGTTCACTGGATAAAACCAAAACACTATCTTCTGGACATGACAGAACTGTTGACATCACACACTCACAGCAGGGCTGTAACAGTGATGTTCCTTCCACTCCCAGTTAGCTCTCGGCTTGTGGCTCAAAATGTTAAGCTCTCAGCTACTGCTGCAGCATCATGGCTGCTTGCCTGCTGCCATGGACTCTAACCCTTTGTAAGCCCTAAATAAACTCCTAAGTTGCTTCGGTCACAGTGTCTTATCTCAGCAATAGAGAAGTAACTAAGACAGCAGGCCTGCCTGTCTTGGAACTCACTATATAGAAAAGGCTGCCTCAAATTTAGATCCACCTGTTTCTGCCTCCAAGTGTTAAGATTAAAAGTATGTGCAACTATGTCCAGCAGCCATTTGAGTTTATTCAGAAGTATATATCCAGAAGAATTGCTAAAGCATATCGAAATTCTATGTTTAGTTTAAGAATTGTCAAACTTTACTTATATGACTACACCATACTATACTACATTCCCAACAGCAGCACACGAGGATTCTAGTTTCTATATGCTTAGTAAAACTATTGCTTTTTTTGATTTTGTTTTTTAAGATCATGTCTTAAACATTTTAGTAGATTAGAAAGTGACAGCTCACTTCTGACTCTGCATTTTATTAATGACTAGCAATTCTAAGCCTTTGGAATTAATGGAGAAACATCTGTTTGAATCCTTGGCTCATTTTAGAAATTGAATCATTTGTCTAAGACATAAATGTTAAATATTCTAAATGTGAGTCCTTTATCAAATACATGATTTTCAAATATTTCTCCCACCTTGAGGATCTTTTTATTTTGTGGATGGAGTTGTTTGGATGCATAAGTATTACTAATTTTAACAATTTGCCCTTCTTTGACACCTTTATTGGTGTCATATGAAGACTTGCTGTGTACATATTTTCTAAGGGCTTTATACTTTGCCTTGACATTTTATATCTCAGACCATCTGAGCTAACTTTCTGTATCATTGCTGCAGTTTGCATGTGTAATGTCCATCAGTCTCACGTTTGGACACTGGTGCCCAGTTGGTGGTGCTGTCTTAGAAGGCTCTGGAACCTTTAGGAACTTTGAGTCTTAACTGAAGGTAATGGATCCCTGGGAACAAGCTTTGACATGTTATGGCTCAGCCCTCTTCCTGTCCACCCTGTTCTCATTCTGCTAAGAAGTGAGGCAACGGGGAATCCTCTCCTCCATAAGGGCGGGATCCCCTCAAACTGTGAGCCAAAATACACTTCCAGCCCTCAGGCTGCTGCTTGTCAAGTATTCTGTCACTGCAATGAGCAAAGTGGCTAATGCTGTGGCGAACGGCTGGTGAGGCTCCTGTTTGATCATATCATCCAACCATTTGCAGTATGTCTCCACTTTGTCTCGGTTCCCCAATTAAGACATTAGGCTGAGCTCTCTGCCACCATGCTCGGACAGTACTTCGAGATTTGAAACTGAGGATTGTGAGCCCTCCCCACAGGGCTCTTCTCACATTCTTTCCATTATTGGGGATCCCTGTGGCTCCATCTCTGTGAACTTTAGGACCACTCTGTCAACTTAAAATTAACAGGAAACAATAGTGTATGAACATGGAGAAGTAAAAGAAGGTTGGATAGGAACAATCAGAAAGTAAATGCATTGTCTCAGAGATACTGAAACCTAAAAGGAGGAGACTACACACACACACATACACACACACACACACACACACACACACACACACAACCTTTTCCTGCTTATTTTGTGATATAATATATAACATACCTAGTACCATCTTCCCACATCCTGGTTTATGCCAATATCAACCTCTTTATTAACTATGAAATTTTCTATTAGTCTCAAGATAAATATAGTACCATCAATGATGGGCTGTCAGTATGTCAAGTGCAAGTATAACAGCTGAAACTAAGAAACTGCCCTGAAGATGAGTGACTCCGCACAAGTGTCACATTGTGGCTGCAATTAACTGATCCTAAATAAATCTGGAAGAGCCCAGAGTCCCTGTCCTGTGACTTTCTAACCATGAATACAACATCAAATGGATACCAGGCTAATTATGGAACCCTCTATTCTAATTGTGAGATGACATAGTTTCAAGGCCTTCCTTCAACTAACTTTCTCTGTTACCAGTGCATTTAAAATTCTACAGCATTCACCTATTTGCTCTGAAATGAGTATTTTTAAATACAGCAACTTTTCTGAAGAGTAAAAAGTAAAAACAATTAAACCCACAAATAAAACAGAACAAGATTTAAAAAATTTAAAGTCCACATATATTTTTAAAAATTTTTATGTTCATGTATGTTATGTATGTGTGTGTGTGTGTGTGTATCCAGAGATCAGATGAGCCAGATCCTTTGAAGCAGGAGATACAGGTGGTTATGAGCCATCCAACATGGGTGCTGGGAAATCGCAGGAAGTGCTCCTAACCACTGATGCATTCTCCAGGCCTCTGGCTAGGGTTTTGAGTAAGACTATGTATGTAACAATAATGGAAAAGAGGTCATGAATCCGAAAGAGAATAAGGAGAGTAATGGAGTAATGGGAGGTTTTGGAGGAAGAGAAGGTGGAAATGATGCAATTATTAAAATCTCAAAATATAAAAGAAATAATTTTAAAAGTTTACTTTGAAAATAAATAAAAGTTCACAATAGCTGGAAGGTTTTGCTACCCATAAAAATATACTGAAAACTATACTGTGACTGTTGAATTTTTCTAAAGAATGGTGATTTCAACGGCTCCGGCTGGTAAACAGCACTACTCCTGGTGAGTGA
>JADRCC010575342.1:0-30277 GCA_019843855.1 Hylomyscus alleni
GTGTGAGTTCATTGTCAGCAAAGTCTGGATATAACAGGTCTACCCAAACACCTGAGTCTAGATCATATTCCTAGGGCAGGCTTCAGTCCCCAAATTCCATGTCTCACCTCAAGGAGCCTTGGGACACTTCCTTCTGGCCTCCACCCACAATCTTCCCCAGAAGAACATCGTCTTACAGGCTAATGTGTTTTCAGCAATTTAGACTCATGTGGCATGGAGGCACACTTTTGTGTGCACATGCTCAGAGGGCTAGATGAGGGTGGTGAGCAATAGGCCTTCCCAGGCACCAGAGAAGAGGCACTACAGGGTGATAGCTCTCCAAGAGGAATTGCATTTCAATGACCTGGTGTGTGATTCACATGGGCATGGGACTAGAAGCTCCAGAACAGCAAGCTAAATAATTAAGTGGAGAATCCTTCAAAGCTCTGCCTGGGACCAGGTAGAGGGAGGAATTGATTGAGGAAGATGTTGAAGAGAGGAAAGGGAATCATCTTTGCCCTGTCTGACTATCTTCTTTCAGTAGTTTGGGGTCAGGGACAAGTGCTAGGCATCATCTCTCAGATATTTTAGAGCCGTCCCTAGGAAGTGAGTGAGTGAATGATTATCAGAGTAAACCCTATGCAATTGACAGGACAGAAGTGTTGTTTCAAGAAGACTGGCATAGGTAAGTAAAAACATAATGTAGAAAGAACCAGAAACAGGAAACCCTGAGAGGAAAACAGTAAGATCCTGATTACAGTAAGACATATTTTCATGGGGGAAGAAGCCACACACTCATATTTTCACATGTACACACACACCCACACACACACACCAGACATGTACTTATGCAGCGACTTTGAGCTTTGCTAGAAATAATGCCTTTTCATTCACCACCCTGGGCCCTCCTCAGCTGCACAGGTGTGTGTGTTTGTGTGTGTGTGTGTGTGTGTGTGTGTGTGTGTGTGTGAGAGAGAGAGAGAGAGAGAGAGAGAAAGAGAGAGACAAAGACAGAGACAGAGACAGAGACTGTGTGTGTGTGTGTGTGTGTGTGTGTGTGTGTGTGAAACAGGTGTTTTGGTGGATCCATACATATATACATAAGCATATACATATATACATGTACATATGTGTGGGGCAGTGAGTAGTTCTGACAGCCAGAGTCCAGTAGAGCAGAGCCACCTTGGAACCCCAGAGACCCACTGAGCATCTACTCAAAAGGGATGGTAGGCAGTCGGTGAATTGTTCCTGAGACCAATGGCTCAGATTTCAGCCCAGACTCCTCACACTGCCTCAAACTCCCAGCATTCTAGCTGGACCTTACACACACAGTCATCTGACCACAAGCCAGGCATGCCACACCCCATACAATAAAAGGTGTGGTTTGCCCCCTCCTCACTCTCTTGCTCTCTTATTCTCCTACTCCTCTCTAACTCTTACCCTCTTGCCCTCTCTCTCTTCTCTGCTCTTTGTTCTCTTCTCTGCCTTTCTTCCTTTCCTTCTTTTCTCTCTTTCTCTCTCTCCTCTCCTTTCCTTCTCTCTACTTAACTAGCATATTTCTCCTTCCTACAATAAAATAACTCATTCATATATTGCCTCCTTTTTAACTAAGGTGCCGTGCAGCAAACAGGCCAGCCCCAGGAGGAGAGAGAGAGAGACCTGGGCCTCAGCAGCAGGCCCCCTGCCACCAGAGAGAGAGAGACTCAACCAGGCAGGCCAGGCCGGGGCCACAGCCCAGGCGCCCCCCTGATTTTGAACAACAAAAGCAGACATATCTCTTTCCTATTAACCTTTCTTTTCGCCTATCTCTGGTGGGTGGTGTGCTAAAAGGAAGGTTGAAGTATTAAAGAAGCATAATTAACATAGGTATTGAAAAATATAAGCCAACACAGATGTTATATATCAACAATGTTAAGAAATGTTAAATATAAAACATTTATTATGCTTGAGGCTCTAAGTTTTATTCCAGCTCTATCACTGGGAAACAAAAATAATTTTTTATTTGTTTTCCACTCTAATAAATATTGAAAGCTTGACCAGAGTCTACATATTATGTATATTACATATAATATCATACTCACATAAATTATTTTTGTATATATGTACACAAAATTTCATAAATTAATATGTTAATATACAATGTTTAAACTTCAAAAATACGTATGTTTGAAAGCATCAAATTAGAAGAACTAAGTACTTATTATTTAAAAAATAATATATAGGATATTTTGGAATAAATTAAGGAATTTTGTCTCACATAGAAATCCATTTGAATAACAATTATGAGTACAATCATATTATCAAATAAAAGAAACCAATCATGTATTGTCATTTGTAAAGACAAAAATACTATCAAGGAGAAAACTCAAATGAAAATATTATGTTATATGAATAGTAAAGCAATAGAAAACCTTTTGTGCAAAAACAATAGCATGAAGAGTAGTTACAGGTTTCTTTATATGAAATTAAAGCACCAAATGCCCTGGTTAGTGTTAATAAATAGGGACAATAAGTACTTGCTGGAAATCACACCCACACATTGAAAATTGGTTATCAAAATTGAAACTGAAAGACACAGAAATCTCTAAGAACAACAAAACTGTTCATTCATTGAACAGATGAAATTTCCACAGTGATGCCCCTGTGTCAGCCACTCTTCCAGGTCCTGGAAAGGATTTGTTAAAGTGAATAAAAGACTACTTAAAAGACAGAAAATCTGATTATCTAACACATGCTTTCTACTTGTTATGAAAATTGAAGAGATAAGAGGGTTCTAGAGGAGTGAAGCTACACTTTAAAACTATCATAAAATTGACTCCTAAAGTCAAATGAATTCATGTGAAATCTGACACGTGGTGAAAGCCAGGCAAATACAGAAAGTGTTGTCCACCAATATGTCAGGTACTTTGGAACTTCTTTGCTGAAAAGCACAGAGTCACTTTGTGTTCCTTCTGGCAACTAAAAACAAAAGACAGACATATCTGCCTTCATATTGTATCTACCTCCTTTGCTTTAAACCAGACTTGTTCTTGATGTCACATGGACATGTCAGTCATTCAATCAGACTCCCTAAAAGAAGATGATATACAAGGTTTCAAGATTAAGGAACAAGAGTCAAAGCAAAGGATGCCATTTTCTGTACATTTCCATAGTATTCCCTGAACCATGGGAAGGTCTGTCAATTAGTCTAGTCATTGTTCTAAAACAATATTCATATAGATTCTAGGACCAAAGCAAGTTGCAGATAACCCCATGATAATCACACACATACTCATGAATGTAATCATTCACTTGCTTGTACATGTGAACCAAACAAAAATAACCATGCTCTGGGAACTAGGCTATCCTCATAAACAACAAAAATATTCTGTACAATGTTGCAAATTCAGAACTGAGATGATACAAACAAGTTACTCCCTTAACCAAGACAGCTTAACTCAGTATATTTCTATCATACTATCCATTTCTTCTAGTTATAACTAACATGAATGTCAAGAGGTTGGAAAATGGCACAGTAGTTAAGAGCATTTGTTGCTCTTGCAGAGAACACAGATTCAGTTCCCAGCACTGACATTATGTCTAGAATTTAACATCAATTCCGTAACATCTGAAAGCCTTTTCTAGCTTCTCTTTTCACAAAGCATTTATGTGGTACACATACAAATATGTAGGCAAATACAGATCTAGTTTAGTAAAGAAAGAAAAGAAGGAAATGAGAGAAGGAAAGAAGGAAGGATGGATGTATGGAAGGAAAGAAGAAAGAAAGAAAGAAAGAAAGAAAGAAAAACAGAATATGATAGAAATATACTGAATTAAGCTATACAAGCTAGCTTGCTAGCTGTTTTGTAAAGCTCAGGTCAGAACAATTCAAACGGTCTAAGATGTGGTGCCTTCCCTCTACAGCCATTTCCTTTTAAATGTTTTTTGTTTTTCATTATTACTTTTATTCTTTTATTTTTTATTTTATTTTATTTTATTTTTGGTTTTTCGAGACAGGGTTTCTCTGTATAGCCCTGGCTATCCTGGAACTCACTCTGTAGATCAGGCTGGCCTCGAACTCAGAAATCCACCTGCCTCTGCCTCCCAAGTGCTGGGATTAAAGGCGTGTGCCACCACCACCTGGCACTTTTTTTCTTTTAATTTTAGGGCCATTGGCTTTTTTTTTTGACATTTCAGAGAAAACTCAGTCTTTTGGCCTCTAAACTACTGTAGCAATAACAAATAAAAAAATACAACAAATAGATAATTTTTTAAAAGGAATTTCCCAAATTTTAAGACTTATAAGTTTTAAGCTAATAAGCACAAAGCATATAGAGAAATATTAAATTAAAAAAAGAAAAATGGGATTATATAGGTCTTTTTATACACATATGAAAATATTATGGCTATTATGAGTTTTTGTGTTAGTACACTTATATGTTGGATAAAATTATTAAAAATATATACATTTCTAGAATAAATTTCTAGTACAAATAACTAGAACTGGTATAATACCAATAAAAATTAATAGAGCATAAAATTAAAGTAAATTTTTATAATTAGCCAATAATTTGTTTACTGTTATTTTAGAAAAGGGTTAGGTTTGTAGCCCCTGATGGCCTATAGCTCACAATGTACACCAGATCCCCTAACTCTGTCTCCCACATCCCTGCATTAAATGTGTATACCACTCTTCTCAGCTGTTTGTAAGGTATTTTAAGACAGAAAGATTAAGTTCTTAAAATTTGTTTTCTGATCTAAAAAGGAACAGTGTATAAATAAAAGCAAGTATTTTTAAATTATTTAATAGATTATTTTAAACTTCAAACAATAAAATATTCTAGAAAGCTTATCTAGAAAAATTAAATAGTTTATATAGCCATAACAGAAGTTGGAAAAAAATACTGTTAGTAATTGTTAAGAGTTTGTCAACGTCTATGCACAGAACATTACATCCCTAAGAACTTATTCCACAAAACATTCACATAAAAGTATCAATTTCAATGAAATTGTGCAAGAAGTTCTTGTCTCAGATCTACACCAGCCTTTTAGTTACAGTTAGCCAATGTTTTGCAAGATGATTTTGTATTCCCTAGAATGGTGATCTCAGAAACTAGTGAAAGGCTCAACTCCAGTGAACTGGAAACTGAGAAGGTAAAATAAAGATGGGAGAAGCTACTTACTGAAATGAGAAGAAGCAGCAATTAAGGATTTGTCTTTAGGAAACATAAAATAACTTTATTCAGTTGCTTCATAGATCACATTATCTTAGATCACATATTCTTAGATCACACTAAGAAAACATCTTAGTCTACATCTTGATTTAAACCTATGATCAGACAAACTACTGTCTTCATTGTATCAAATCTAAAATGTAGGTTTCAAGTCATTAAGGAAATGTTGGATACAAAATTAAAACAGGTACTTTGTTATTGTGATTGCTTCTGGATGAGTCCAATCCTATATCAATCTAAATAGCTTGCAATTATAAAGATGTACTTGTCATAAAAGCTAATGTGAAATATTCATTAATGTAAACATAATTTAAAGTAACATGAACAAATATACTTCCAAAACCTATTTCTCACTGAATGTTAGTATACTCACAAGACAGAAAAAAGTTAAATTGCTGTGGCTAATGAAGAATATCTATTAAAATACTGAAATATTGTAGAGAGGCATGAGTTGCTTAATAAAGAGATGGTAGAAGGAAAATGAAAATTTAATCTTTAAATTTCCCCTTTCTAAAATTCATTTGTGCTATATTTTAAAATGGGAATTAATCATATAAGTGAAAAAGGCAACGTGGAAGTTAAATATAAAACAATTTTTAAAAGTCAATGACCAAAAACATTATACAGACATGGCTGGATAAAATCTAGGGAAAATCTTCTCACAAGCACTCTGTGCCTCTTAAACATAAATTTGATAAAAAAAAAATGATACTTACAATTTCTGACATGAATATTCAAGCTAAAGTTTAATTTGATAAAAAAGCATATGCCACACAAAGTGGTAATACTAAATGCTAATCATTACTCAGAAAAATGCTTTATGTTTGCTATTCCGTGTGAAATAAAAAAGAAAATGGGGAAGAGCCTCAATCAAATGGTCACAAAAGAAAATTCCTGAACAGAACACCAACAGCTTATGCTCTAAGATCAAGAATTGACAAGTTGGAACTCATAAAATTTCAAAGCTTCTGTAAGGCAAAGGACACTGTCAATAGGACAAAATGGCAACCAACAAACTGGGAAAAGATCTTTACCAATCCTATATCCGATAGAGGGCTAAAATCCAATATATACAAAGAACTCAAGAAGTTAGACTAGAACCAAATAACCCTATTTAAAAGATGGGGTACAGAGCTAAACAAAGAATTCTCAACTGAGGAATACTGAATGGCTGAGAAGCACCTAAGGAAATGTTCAGTATCCCTAGCCATCAGGGAAATGCAAATCAAAACAATCCTGAGATTCTACCTCACACCAGTCAGAAAGACTAAGATCAAAAACTCAGGTGACAGCAGATGCTGGCGAGATTGTGGAGAAAGAGGAACACTCCTTCATTGCTGGTGGGATTGCAAGCTGGTACAACCACTGTGGAAATAAGTTCTGTAGTTCCTCTGGAAATTGGACATAGTTCTACCGGAGAACCCAGCTATACCACTCCTGGGCATATACCCAGAAGGTGCTCCAACATGTAATAAGGACACATGCTCCACTCTGTTCATAGAAGCCTTATTTATTATAGCTAGAAACTGAAAACAACCCAGATGTCCCTCAAGAGAGGAATGGATACAGAAAATGTGGTACATTTACACAATGGAGTACTACTCAGCTATTAAAAACAATGGATTTATTAAATTCTTAGGGAAATGGATGAATCTGGAAAATATCATCCTGAGTGAGGTAACCCAGTTACAAAAGAACACACATGGTATGCACTCATTGATAATTAGATATTAGCCAAGAAGCTGGGAATACCCAAAATATAATCCACAAACCACAAGAAACTCAAGAAGAAGGAAGACCAAAGTGTTGATACTTCGATCCTTCTTAGAAGGGGGAACAAGATACCCATGGAAGTAGTTGCAGAGACAAAGTATGGAGCAGATACTGAAGGTAGGACAATCCAGAGATTGCTCCTCCTGGGAATCCTTCCCATATTCAATCACCAAACCCAGATACTAATGTGGATGGCAGCAAGTGCTGGCTGACAGGAGCCTGATATGACTGTCTCCTAAGAGGCTCTCACAGTGTGCTACTAATACAGAAGTAGAGGCTCACAGCCATCCATTGGACTGAACACAGGCTCCCCATTGAAGGAGCTAGAGAAAAGACCCAAGAAGCTGAAGGGTTTTGCAGCCCCTTAGCCCAAACAACAATATAAACTAACTAGTACCCTCAGAGCTCCCATGGAATAAACCCACCAAACAAAGAGTACACATGGTGGGGCTCATGACTCCAGCTGCATATGCAGCAGAGGATGGCCTAGTTGGTCATCAATGGGAGGAGAGGCACTTGGTCCTGTGAAGGGTCTATATCCCAGTTTAGTGGAATGCCAGGACCAGGAAGCAGGAGAGAGTGGGTGGTTGAACAGGGTTGGGGGGAGGAAACAGGGTGTTTTATTTGGAGAGGAAACTGGGAAAGGAGATATCATTTGAAATGTAAATAAAGAAAATATCTAATAAAAATCATAAATTTGTTGTTGCATATGATTACCATATATGGTAATGAAGGCACATCAAATTACATGTTTGCTCAAGAAGTTTTCAGTCTTGGTAAATCCCAGTTATATCTTTAGTTTGGCTAATAGATCCTTGCTCCTTGAATTGTTCATCAGGAGTTTCCCTCAGACTCCCTTAAGTGTTATATCCTGTTGTTAACACTATTATCAGAAACTAGAACTTGAGTATAAACTTCCATATTGCACACGAGTCAGAATAGGAACCTGGAAGATTCATCCCTAGTGGCTAGATTCATAGTACTGGTCAAGGGAGTATACACTGCTAGATGGTAAACACAATCAAGTTACCTAACTGAACCATGACAGCTACAATAACAAATAGCATGGCAGGATACACCCCTCAAGATTGACATGAATCTTATGGGAGTAACTGAGTACTTTTTGCTATGTTTTATATTTGCTATTGATCTCACATCTAAGATATGATCATAGTAAATCAGTTTTACTTCCATTGTTCCTTCCTTTGATCTATTATCACTTTTTTGTTGTTTGTTTTCATTTTCTTGTTTCAATCACACCAACAGGACTGTACACAGTTGAGCTGGCCTTCTCACCATGTGCCTGAGGATGAGTTGATCACCTGATTCTCCTGTAAAGATTAGAAGCCTATGCTACTTCACACTGTTTAAGGTGTTGTGCTTCATTTAGAAACTTGTATCCCCCCATTTATTATTTAATTAGTGTGATTCTTCACTCCTGTTTTTGTAGTTGTTAACATCTATATAGCATCAGACTGTTGTCAGCCTCTCATTAATGCAGTCAGGTTAACAGAGCAAAATGATCTATTGTGTCTTCAATGAAAAATTTTTAAATCACTTTCTAATCTTGTTATGCTGTAATTACCAACTAGTAGCCATGGCATGTCAACGAGATGCAGCATGAACCTTCTGCCAATTCTGCAGCAGTGGTGTTGGTGGGCCTCACTGACCTTTTCAACATTCTTCTTTGTCAGTGTTTCCTAAACCATTTCTACACAGACATAAAGAATAAACAACAAAAGGTCATTGTTGCAGGCTATTATTTCATAAATGATTAAGGGAAAGAAAAATTATTTCTCCTGCATATTATAAATGATATTTTTAACATAAACTTTTCTCATGAGCTCTGTATTATGTGAAATGCTAAGTCTATGGAATAACAACAGCTTTCTACTGAAGCCCCTGGGTCAGTCATGGAGTAACTGTTGTCTCCGATGGGTTGTATGGGTTGTCCTTGCATCCTGCATATATAAAGGTAGTGATTTTTATAGTAGAATTTTGGAAAGACTATTTCCAAAATTGTATTTTCTAATATTTTTAGCAAAGAGAGATGAACAATCTTTATATGTTTTTAAGAGAGTATATGTTATCCTACTGACTAATTTTAAAATAACTGTAAAGTTCACATACTTAACAAAACATTCCCCCCAAATCCTAAAGACATGAATCCTGTAAACTTTGAATATCTACTAACTGAGAGATACTGTTTTTATCTGAGAATAATTTTGTTGTGGAAAGAAAATGGCATAAACTGCAACAAATACAAGACTATTTTCATTTGGAGACCAAAAGAGATGCATCTAAATACATTAATTCATATATGCAAATACTTATATTTGTACTTTCATATGTTTATTTTATGTGTTTGTATAAAGTCTTTTTTCTAATTTTCTTTGAATTTCAGTATCTCATTTTATATTATTATATTATGTTTATTATTTATATTATTTATTATGTACATATAAGATTATATTTAGATTTAAATTTTTACAATATCAACATTGAGTTACATTAATTTAACAATATTTAAATCATATACCTATTAATGCATATGGAAAAATAAAGACGAAAAGTAATTGCAGACTAGAGTAACTAACATCAGACTGTCCTTTTGTCAAAGACTGAGAGACCTGTGGAAGCTCGGATGGTTTTATAGTAGAGAGCATGATGTGTGGGAATATAGTAGATGATCTGAGAAACACACTAGGACCATATTGTAAAAGGATTTGTAACTCATAGCATAGCCCTTGGCTTTTTAACATTAGCATTTTCACAGGTTTCTTGCACTGTTTTTGAAGATAACAGAGAAGGGAGAGAAAAGGGTAGACAGAGAGTCTTAATGACACATCTGAACAAAGCAACAT
The DNA here is from genome assembly GCA_019843855.1 of Hylomyscus alleni. Taxonomy (NCBI): domain Eukaryota; kingdom Metazoa; phylum Chordata; class Mammalia; order Rodentia; family Muridae; genus Hylomyscus; species Hylomyscus alleni. The sequence continues at coordinate 9,830 of JADRCC010575342.1, forward strand.
CATTTGGGATGAGTCTTGAGAATCATCCCCACTGATATGTGTGCACAGAGAAAGACCCAAAGAGTACTGATCTGGGAACTTTCCATGATTTAGAGAGAGAGAGCAAGAAAGAGAAACTGTCTTATCTATTGCATGAAACAAGTCAATTAAAATGTAGTCACTAATTTTAAAACTTTGTTTTAATTTAAGATATCTTCAGCTTGGCATGTGAATGTCAATATTTCCATAAATTATGCTAAAAATGAATAGAACAGCCTCAGTTAGATGAAAATGTATCTTTTCCTGGGGTGGGAGGAGAGACAAATAATTGAGAAAATCATGCCTAGTAATTTGTAAAATTAGGAAAAAAAACAGATGGTAAATAGTGCTCTAAATAGTACATCTTCATAAATTTTTGAAATTTAAACGAGAAAACTAGATTGTTCATTCAAAACTAAGATATCCCTGCCGCCTGCAGCATGCGCGGTCCCTCAGTTTCCCACAGTCGCCTCCCCAGGCATGGCACTGGGCCTCACCACACTATGGCAGCAGCAAGACACAGCATGCTCGACTTGACACTTGGCACCAAAGATGATGGTGAGGCTACTTTTCAGGAGCAGGGGATGACAGAGTAAGTGCACACCTGGAAGGACCATGGACATTTAGCAACTTACACTAACAAGAATGGCAGGTATGCCAATTTGATAATTTATCTACATGGATTGGTGTTGCTGGGCCTTCAGAGCTATGACAATGATGTGCAAGGCAAACAAGAAACTGACAGCCTTTTGAACAAAATAGAAGAAAAAATGAAAGAACGTAGTCAAGACAGTACTGGGCTGGTGAAGCGATTACCACCCATAGTTCGAGGAGGGGCCATTGACAGATACTGGCCTACTGCAAATGGGCACCTGGTTGAGTATGACATAGATGGAGTGGTATATAATGAAGATTCACCTTATCAGAACATTAAAATTCTACACTCAAAACAGTTTGGGAATATTCTCATCCTCAGCGAGGATGTTAATTTGGCAGAGAGTGACTTGGCATATACCCAGGCCATCATGGGCAGTGATAAAGAAGACTATACTGGTAAAGATATACTGATTCTGGGAGGTGGCGATGGAGGCATATTATGTGAAATTGTCAAACTGAAACCAAATATGGTCACTGTAGTAGAGATTGACCAAATGGTAATTGATGGATGTAAGAAATACACGTGTAGAACATGTGGAGATGTCTTAGATAATCTTAAAGGAGACTGCTGCCAGGTTCTTATAGAAGACTGTATCCCAGTACTGAAGAGATGTGCCAAAGAGGGAAAGAATTTGATTATGTGATTAATGATTTGACAGCTGTACCTATTTCTACATCTCCAGAAGAAGATTCCACATGAGAGTTCCTCCGATTGATTCTCTACCTGTCAATGAAGTTTCTGATACAGGATGGAAAATATTTCCCACAGGGGAACTGTGTCAACTTGACCGAAGCCCTGTCACTCTATGAAGAACAGCTGGGGCAGCTGTATTGTACTGTGGAATTCTCAAAAGAGATTGTCTGTGTCCCTTCATACTTGGAATTGTGGGTATTTTACACTGTTTGGAAGAAAGCTAAGTCTTAAAGATGAGCATCCCCTGAAAAACATGTGCTGCAAGCCACCTCCCTGACCTCCATATGCCATATATGCCATCAAATGAGTTCATGACTTCCTTCACATGGTTTTCATTTTTAATTATTATTTTTAATTTAAAAAAGCCAATGGGAAAAATGTATATTTTGATGAGTTAGGGTGTTAATTTTTGAAAGTCAGCCAAAGGACAATTAGACAGCCCAGCAAAGACTGTGGAGTGCACTGACACCCCTAGAATGTGATTTTATTATCTTTTTTCCTTCCGTGTGGGGTTTGGGCTTTCGTTTTGGTTTCAGTAGATCTTTAATTTGGACATGTGGAGGAATCAATCAACATCATTGCTCTGTTCCAGAGAGAAGTTCCTGATAGTGTTTCTCCCCAAAATTTACTTAGATATTAAAATTTGATGCTTTTAAAGGTTTAAAAAGAGTAATTAGCAGTGCTTCAACTAAAATGACAAAGCAGACCACTCAAGTGTTTGTCCCTTTATTTCAGCCTGTCTTCCTCTTTCTTATCTCCGATGGCCTAGGGCAAAAGTGTATTCTAGACTGTTAATTCTATAGCTGCACTTGACATAATGTTTTTTGGAGAAGGCCTTGAGGCCTTTGCAGATTGTAGGAGTAACTCCATTTATCACTGTGGTAAATGATCTACAACTTATTATATTTGCCACCTCCGCATTATAAAGTTGTCCCAAGGATAGCAGAAGATTTTGCCTGACTGAAAAGGGTGAAAGTCAAAGATGATTTCTGTTACCACTCTCCATAATTAGATGAAGATGCAAAGGCCTTTGAGAAGATTGTAGGATGTGCAAGTGCATACTAGAGTTCATGTAGTCTTGTGGCAAAACAACTTAACTCTTAAGAAAGTGCATGAGAATATCAACTTGATACTGTATTGTGGATAATTTGAATTGTCTATCCTATTGTTTGTTTAAAATATTTACACTGTATCAGAAAAAAACTAAGATATCAGTAATGTCATAATAATATCCTTAATATCGATGGTTGGTTTTTTTTGGGGGGGGTTATAACAAAGGTTAACCACTAGCTTATCAACTTGCATGACAACTGAATGAAAAGTAATTCTGACTACAATTTATATTTAAAATTTTGACACTGTTCTACGTAATTTATCCAACATTTAAAGATTCACACCATTGAAAGTTAATTTAACATAATGTTTGCATTTCCCAGTCATCTTCTCCAGTAGTGTATATTCTATAAATTTTCCACTGCTTAAAATAGTAGCAGAAATACTCTTTAAGTATGTAGCTTATTCTGCATGAGATTATTTTAAAGTCTACCTGCTTCTCCCTGTTGGTTTTTGCTTTCTCCACCTTTAAAACCCTACTGCTAACTGGTTTTTTATATTTCATAAAAAAGACTGTGCCACCCAATAAATGGAGGTCTTCTTGCTTTGCTTTGATACTTCATTAACTCCCAAGAAAGCAGCAGGAGCGGGCTGAAGTTCCTGGATCTAGCTAGCTTCTAAATGGCCTTATATACATACACACTAAGGGGAATGCCTCTCCTCTGAAGAGGATAATTATATAACCTAAAGAGCAGTAGTTGCAAGGTCAAACCCTTGCCCTGCATTAGAGAACTGAAACGGAAATGGCTTCCCGGTCTCCACATGCCTTTTGTTTATGAACTTGACCTCTAACTTGTATTCCCTGTGCTAATTCCCTGTGCTAAGTTTGCCTTATATTTGATTTTCAGCATGGGAATTAATTCAATATAAGTGTTTGGTCCTTTGGCGTTTTACTCTTTTTAAATAATTGGCATTTCCAACAACCAAAGAGCATGCAGTATATTGTGTCGACTAAATATTGACATTTAAAGAAATGAAAACTGTATTTGGAGATGTCTCAGATAAAGAAACCTAAGTTCATTTTCAAGAATTTTGAATTTCAAATGTAGTTTAGAATTTAATTTACTAAATACGTTATACAATATGCTCAATTAGAGGGATTGCTACTGGAAAACACTCAGAGATAGTGAAGTGGTTATTAAAGGAGAATCTGCAACCACTGAGGTACTAAATCAGCATATTTCCTATAATTTTATATGAATGTCTGCTCTTATACTGACAGATAAGTGTAGTCTTAACTCCTCATCATGGAAACTTCCTTTGCAGAAAACAAATGCAGACCACTACAGAAAACCACAAGCAATCAAAATGGAGAGCACAAGTCTCACAGAACATTGTGAAAGACAGGATAGAAAGATTGTAAGAACCAGATGATCAGGTACTTGGCTGTGAGATTTTGTTTCTCAGTAATGTCAAACCTACACACATAAAGTCTCACTAATATGACTATCCAAATCTCCGCTAAGTAAGGACAACACAAATGAGTATTCAAAAGTAATGAGAACGTCTACAAGGGCTTAAGCCTTTAATGAACTATAGACAACTAAAGAAAGCTAAGAGTGGGAGAGTTTGGCTTTTTCAAGCAAGTACCTACCAATTAATTGTTCAATGCAAAATGGAACTGAAAGCAAGTGTTACATGCCAGTAACATTATATAGACTGAGTAGGTTATATGTATGAATATATGGTTATATATATGAATATATTCAAGTGCATGTGTATGTGATAACAATTAATGAATAAAAGAGGCCAGCAATATGAAGCAAAATAGGCAATGGTATATGTTGAGTGTTTCCTAGGGGAAAAAGAAAGGAGTGATATTATTAAATTATTATCATAAAAATTGTTTTAAACTTAAAAACCCACTTAATTAAATGGGTGCCAACCAGTAGGTCACAACCTCTTTGGAGTTACATATCAGATAGCCTGCATATCAGATGTTTATATTGCAATTGATAACAGTAGAAAAATCACACTTATAACGTAGCAAGGGAATGATTTTATACTTGGAGGACACCACAGCATGAGGAATTGTATGAAGAAAGACATTGCTACCAAAATTGTGGAATCACTACAACACAGATGATTGTTGATTTGGGGAGCATTTGAAAGAATAAGGAACTTAGGATACGGAAAGTCATGGAGTGTTCAAAGCCTAGTGATCTCTTCTGAGAACTAGGAAAATAATGCTGAGAGCAGTATAGATTGTGAAGTTTCAGAAGAATGCTTGAGAGTTCCTTAAAGTGACTTTATAAGGCATGCTTGATATTTTGAACTAAGAATCTATGGTCATCTGGGGTTGAAGACATGATAATAATGAAAACAAAAACAATAGAATTGAGATAAAGTAAGAGACTCAAACACAAGGGCACAGGGGGGAAAATTTACTGAACAGAACACAAATGGCTTATGTTCTAAGATCAAGTATTGACAAATGGGACCTTTTAAAATTGCAAAACTTCTGTAAGGCAAAGGGCACTGTCAATAGGACAAAATGGCAACCAAAAGGTTGGGAAAAGATCTTTAGCAATCCTACATCTGATAGAGGGCTAATATTCAATATATACAAAGAACTCAAGAAGTTATACTCCTGATAACCAAATAACCCTATTAAAATGCTGTACAGAATAAACAAAGAACTCTCAACTGAGGAAACTCAAATGGCTGAGAAAAACCTAAAGAAATGTTCAACATGCTTTATTATCAGGGAAATGCAAAAGAATACAACCATGAGATTCCACCTCACACCAGTCAGAATGGCTAAGATCAAAAACTTAGAAGACAGCAGATGCTGGCGAGGATGTAGAGAAAGAGGAACACTCTTCCATTGTTGATGGGATTACAAGCTGGTACAACTACTCTAGTAATAAATCTGGAGGTACTTCAGAAAACTGGATATAGTGCTACCTGAGGACCAAGCTATACCACCCCTAGGCATATACCCAAAAGATGCTCTAACATATAACAAGGACACATGTTCCACTATGTTCATAACAGCCTTATTTACAATAGCCAGAAGCTGGAAACAAATAGCCAGATGTCCCTCAATAGAGGAATAGATAAAGAAAATGTGGTACATTTACACAATGGACTACTACTCAGCTATTAAAAACAATGACTTCATGAAATTCTGAACCAAATGGATAGAACTAGAAAATATTATCCTGAGTGAGGTAACCCAGTCACAAAAGAAAACACATGGTATGCACTCACTATTAGTGGTTTTTAGCCCAAAAGCTCAGAATACTCAAGATACAACTCAGACCACATGAAGCTCAAGAAGGAAGACCAAACTGTAGATGCTTCAGTCTTTCTTGTAAGGGGGAACAAAATACTGACAGGAGGAAATGAGGAGACAGGATGTGAAGTAGAGACTGGAGTGGGGGGAAGGCCATTCAGAGACTGCCACACCTGGGGATCAGTCTCATATACAGACACCAATTCCATACACTGTTGTGGGTGCTGGGTGTTGGGGAGTCCTTGCTGACAGGACCCTGTTGTGGCTGTCTCCTGGGAGGCTCTGCCAGAACTTAATGGATGCAGAGACAGTATGCTCACAGCCAACCATTGGACTGAGCACAGGGTCCCCAATGGAAGAGTTGGAGAAAAGACTGGGGAGGCTGTGTGTGTTGGGGGACGGGCGTTGCAGCGCCATTGAAAGAGCAGCAATGTAAGCTGTCCAGACTCCGCAGAACTCCTTGGGACGAGGCCATTGACCAAGGAGTGCACATGGAATGACCCACGGGCTTTGGCTGCATATGTGGCAGAGGATGGGCTTGTGGGACATCGGTGGAGGCCCTTGGTCCTATGGGGCCTCGATGCCCCAGTGTAGGGGAATGCAGGGACAGGGAGGCAGGGGTTGGTGAGTAGGGGAGCATCCCTGTGGAGGCAGGGGGAGGGTGATTGGATGGGGGACTTGGGGAAGAGGCCCCGGGAAGGGAGATAACATTTGAGGTGTAAATAGATAAAATATTCAATAAAGGAAAAAGTAAAGAACCTACATGGAACTGACCTAGAACTTCTATATATATGATACAGTTGTGTGGTTTGGTCTTTTTTGTGAGACTTTGAGAAATGGGAACAGGAGCTGTTCCTGACTCTGTTTTCCACTTTTAGGAACCTTTCCTTCTACTGAGTTGCCTTTTCTATCCTTAATAGGACAAGAGGTTCCTAGTCTTACAGCCAATTAAATATGCCACGTTGGATTCATTTCCATGGGAGTCCTGCTCTTTTCTGAAATGAAAGGAGGAGGAGTGGATGTGGTGAGAATGGGGCAAGGGTGGAAAATGGGGAAGGTGGTTGGGGAGGGACTGTGAGAAAATTTCTAAAATCAAATTCATAGAAATTAATCTATCAAAAATTAATGAGCATTACTTTTAGGTGGTTTGGTTATCATAAAGCATTTTATGTCCTATTAATGTTATGTGTTTCATCACATCAGTACAGTGAAGCTGTGATCCAGATGCACAATGTACAGTGCTGTGCCTTGTGCTGGCAGCTGAACTTGGTAATAACTTAGAATCTCAAGGTGGAACTGGTATTGAAGGCATGGATGGAAAACAGCTGAGGCTGGCACTGTGAGAGGCCAGTGGAAGGAACTGAAACATCAGTTGTGCTGCAGAATTGAGAGGTTTACAGAGAGATATTGAAAATTGTCAACATGTGGAAGACTAGAGACCCTGAAGGGGTGCCTACCAAAAGCTATTGTTCGGAGTTCCCCCTTAGATTCAGAAATGAATCATCCATATTGGAAGTGCTATGACCATGAGATAATAGCCAAGGACAGCAGTAACTTCAGAGATGGAGCTGGCATGAGCGACAAGACACATCCATATGCTGTGGCAATTCCTTTGGTACCTGAAAGATCATGAGTTCTGAAGCCAGGCACTGAGCTTTTACTCTTTTGGACTTTGGTTATGGTTCAGTCCGATTTGACTGTTTGTGTGTCTTACTTCTTAAGGTAAGACAATGCTTAAATTATTTTTGATTTTATAAAAACATTTGAGAAATTTCAAATGCATTGTTCTTTGAAAAAGATTCTGGATATTCTAAAGAAACGGAATTTTAAATTAGTTTATTTTTTTAAGAGGCTTATTGTTTGTCTATTTTATTCTTTTCTCATATATTACAACCAAAACACAGTATTCCCTCTAAGTCCTCCCCTCCCCCAGGCCACTTCCCCTCTTTCCCAGATCTACATCTTCTCCAAAGTAGGACTTTTAAATGTGGAAGGCTTTACATGTATTACTAATATACCATTTTGGAGACAGATGAGAAAGGAAAAGATTATACTCACATGATGCTGTGTTTGTGTGTCAAGTTGGAAGTGTTTAAATCCTGCTGGCAAACACTAGTTTTGCAATGTTGACATAGCCTGAAATCATTTGGAAATAAGGAACCTCATTTGAGAAAATACACAGTCAACATTGACCTGTGGGAAAGCAAGTAGTCCATTTCCTTGATTATTGATCCCGAAGGTGGGCCAGTTGTGGAGCGCTATTCCTAGTTAAATAGTCCCAAAAGAAACAAAGAAGCAGGTTGAGCAAAACCTGGAGAGCAAGCCAGTAAGCCTCACTTTATCCTGGCTTCTGCTTCAGGTGTTGCCTTGGTTGAGTTCCTCTCCCGAATCCCATAGTTATAGTGTGATCTGAGAGTTATAAAGTGAAATGTATCCTTTGTACCCCACGTTGCTTTGGTCACAGTATTTTATTACAATAGAACCATAAGGAAAACATTACAAAAACTCCATGATTTTCAAGCGTGTATCATTTTTGTGTATTTTAATAAGCACATAATTCAGTTGGCATATGATCATTGGAAGTAGAAACTTGGTTTCTCCACTAATATTTGTAAATGAAAGATAGAAATGACATATAAGTCTATTGCAAAGCTGTACAGATGAAGAGTCATATGAATTATGTAAAAATAGAGTAAAGCTTTGAAAGAAGAAAGAAGGATCTCTACATTAGGAAGTTTCATGAAAGGTTATTAGAATAAGTGTTACAGAGAGTCAATTTGGGCATATAAAAGGGGAAATATTAAGGTCACAGTGAAGGATGTCAGAATGACTTTCACTAGGATCAAGTCAAAGAACAAGGAAATGATTACAAAGCTATTGTATTGGGACAGTTTTAGAAATTGTGCAAAAAGTTTATCTTCAAGGTACATTAATAACAGTGGAAATAAATTTGTAGAAATATTAAAAAGTTATGTTTAGTGAAGATCTAAACATTGTTACATGAAAGATGAGCCATTTATCCACACCTTTAATTTTAATGTAACAAATAATGTTGCTTCCATCTTCAAATATGTGAGAATGTGGTATTTTTACACATGTGCATGCATGCTTACAAATGTTTGGTACATGTGTACCTGGAGGACAAAGGTTGACATCAAGAACTTTCCTTAATTTCTTTTTCAGTTCTTTCTTAGATAAAAAATCAGAAAAACTCAGAGTTTGATCTTTAATTAGCCTTTTTAGCCAACTCACTCTACTGAATATTTATACCAACCTACCAACATTGAAATATCTGTGTAACTGTATGTGTGTGTGTGTATATTTTTTCTACCCAAAACTATACTGTTGTTTAATATATTGTTCTTATACTTAAAATATACTCATAATATCCTTTTAGCAATATTATTTTCATATATATCTCAATAGAGTTGTACTAGTCAATATGATATATATTTTTACTGGTTACATGAAGATAGTGCCTATGTTTGCATGTTTTATAGAAAGTCTCAAAGTTTTTCTGCCTGTTTTTGTAGTCTCTGTTGTCCCCTCGAGGTGAGAACATTTCTTGTCCTTTTATTAGGAAGTCACTTGCACTCTATCCATGAGTGGTTGAGATTAAGTTAAATATATTTGGTTTAATATTAGAAGCAAGTTTCCTGTGTAAACACAAATTGTAAATTAATAGCACAATATCCAAAGTTGATATTGGGCAGAAAGAAAATAATTAACCATTTGCTTTATCAATATTCATTACTGTTCTTTGAACATTATTGGAGTGAAAAGTAAAATTATATAATGGATCAAATAGATATATATTGTTTAGAGTTGTTGTTTAGAAATCAGGAACTTTAGTAACAATATATTTACTGTATAACATCAGGAAATGAGAAATTCAATTGGAGGAAATAATCAAAGTTATAGACTTATTGTCTCTGAATGAATGAATGAATAAATAAATAAATAAATAATAAATAAATAAATAAAATAATGACTCAAGAACCTCCACATGTAAGGGCATGTACTGGTTAGCACACTAAGATTATGGACTAGTGAGACACTGGTAATGTTTATTCCTGATGTGTGATACCATGCAAGGACAGGAGTCATAGACTGAAAATGTTACCTAAGGGAGCTAAATTTTCTTTAGTTTAGACTACAGCTGAACTTTAATAATTTCAATTTCTTGTAAGAGACATAAGCCATGTGAGGTATGAAAAAATAATGAGATTCTGGATTATGGCTACTGAAAGCCCTTTATTTCCTCTTTTTTCTTCTGGTGCTAATATTTATTCTTTTTGTCTGTTTTTTGTTTTGTTTTGTTGTAATTTATTCCTTATTCACTTTATATCCTGCTCCCTGTCCCCATCCCAGTCACCTCTTCCTATATCCTCTCCTGTCTTCTTCAACTTTAAGGGGACAAGGCCCCCTAGGTATCCTCCCACTATGGCACTTCAATTCTTTGTGAGGCTAGGCACTTCCTGAGGCTAGACAGGCAGCCCAGAGAGAACATATCTCACATACAGGCAACAACTTTTAGGATAGTTCCTGCTCTAGTTTTTCAGGACCCACATGAAGACCATGCTGTACATCTGCCAGATATGTGTGGGGAAGGCTAGGCCAAGCCTATGTATGTTCTTTAGTTAGTGGTTCAGATTCTGAGAGCCCCAAGGGTCCAGGTTAGTTGACTCTATTGGTCTTCCTATGGAGTTCCTATCCCCTTCAGGGCTGATAATCCTTCCTCTCATTCTTCCATAAGAGTTCCCAAGCTCTATACACTGTTTGACTATGGGTGTCTGCATCTATTTGGTGGAGTCTTTCAGAGGACAACATGTTCCCCTATGCACACATAACAGAGTATCATTAATAGTGTTAAGGATTTGTGCTTGCTCATGGGATGGGTCTCAAGCTGGGTCAGTTATTGGTTGGATATTGTCTGTTCCATTCCCTGTGCCTGCTTTTCTTGTAGACAGGATAAATTTGGGATTAAAAGTTTAGTAGGTAGGTTAGTGTTTCTATCACTCCCCTAGGGTTCTTGGCTACAGGAGATGGTCTCTTCAGGTACCAAGTCCTCAAAGTAGTGAGTCAGAGCTAAGGTCACCTTCATTGATTCTTGGATGTCTATCATATCCCAAGTCTCTGACTTCCTTGAGATGCCCCCAACCTCACTAAACCAATTAGTTGCAGATTTCCATTCATTCTCATGGCCATCTTGATGCGATATAGATAGTTTATCTTGAAGCTAGTGTAAAATGATCTTGATGATATTTTCTATTTATTTTTGCCTTTATATCAAAAGTTCTTCCATTTTATACGAATAGATTGCAAGCTGGTACAATGGATGTCAGTCTGGAGGTTCCTCAGAAAACTGGACATAGTGCTACCTGAGGACCAAGCTATACCACTCCTGGGCATATACCCAAAAGATGCTCCAATATATAAGGACACATTCTCCACCATGTTCATAGCAGCTGTATTTATAATAGCCAGAAGCTGGAAACAACCAGATGTCCCTCAATAGAGGAATGGATATATAAAATGAGGTATACTTACACAGTGGAGTACTAATCAGTCATTAAAAACAATGACTTCATGAATTCTGAGGCAAATGGGTTAAACTAGAAAATATTATCCTGAGTGAGGTAACCCAGTTACAAAAGAACACACATGGCATGAATTCACTAATAAGTGGATATTATCCCCAAAGCTCAGAATATCCAAGATACAATTCACAGACCATGTGAAGCTCGAGAAGAAAGAAGATCAAAATGTAGATGCTTCAATCCTTCTTAGAAGGGGAAACAAAATATTCACAGGAAGTAGAGGGAAGGAGCGACTTGGGAGGAAGAGAAGCGGAGAGGGGGAAAGGGAGACAGGATAAAGTATGGGAGGAGATAGGGATGATATGCAGAGGGTCAGGAATTTGAACAGAGGTGTGCAACAATGGGGAATGGGGAACTGGGGGTAGCCACCAGCAAGTCCAAGATGCCAGGAAAGCAAGAGGCTCCCAGGACCCAAAAGGGATGAGATTAGCTGAAATGCCCAACAATAGAGAGGGAGAACCTATAGAAACTATATCCATAGGTTAGGCAAGATCCTCTATTTGGGGATGGGGCCACCCACTCATCTCCAAATTTTTAATCCAGAATGGCTCTTGTCTAAAGGAAATACAGGAACAAAGTATGGAGCAGACACTGAGGGAAAGGTCATCCAGAGACTGCCCTACCTGGGGATCCATCCCTTAAACAGGCACCAAAACCAGATACTATTTTGGATACTTCTGTACTTGCTGACAGGAGCCTGTTATAGCTGTTTCCCGAGAGTCTCTGCCAGAGCTTTACAAAGACAAAGGTAGATATTCACAGCCAACCATTGGACTGAGCATGGGGACCCCAATGGTGGAATTAGAGAAAGGACTGAAGGAGCTGAAGGGGTTTGCAACCCCATAGGATGAACAACAATATCAACCAACTAGATCCCTCATAGCTCTCATGGACTAAAACCACCAACCAAAGAGTACATATGGAGGGACTCATGGCTCCAGTCACATACATATGTAGCAGAGGATGGCATTGTCTGGCATCAATAGAAGAGGCACTTGGTCCTGTGAAGGCTCAGTTCCATAGTGTAGAGGAATGCCAGGGCAGTGAAGTGGGTGTGTGTGGGTGAGTGGGTGGGTGGATGGAGGAGCACTCTCATAGAAGGAGGGGGAAGGGGAATGGATTAGGGTGGTTCCAGAGGGGAAACTAGGAAAGGAGATAAGATTTGAAATGTAAATACATAATATATCCAATAAAAATAAAGAATAAAACTAGTTCATACATTAGGTTATATTTTTTATTGGTCTCATTTAAAACTTCAAAAAAGACTTCTCTTACATCTATAATAACTACTTCAAAGTAAGTTTACAACTTGGTGAAATCATAACTGTGAGTATAATTGATAACCATTTCAAGTACAAATGCAACTTTTTTTAAAATTGAGAGTAAGATGTAGTCTGTAAATATCAAAGTGTGGTGCTTTCTAATAATATAGTCAATAGCCAAGGGAATTATTTGAATGTGTTTCAATTAAAAGTATTCAAGTAGTAAGAATACCTCTTTAGTCACTATAGTCCTTTATGATGACACATATTCTCACTGATTGCAAACTGAACAAACATGTTTTACTACAGATAGGTATATTACATACCATATCTCCAGAGCCTCAATATTTTATGACTTTCGGTGAATATTCTTTTTAAACATTTCTTGCAGAGCTGTTTATTTATGTTACCTAAGAAGACAAGCCTTAAGGCTAGTCACATGCAACCATGCTAGGGTGCATTTACATGCTTGGAGGCCGAGAATAGATTAGTTCTGGGATAAGAAGCTATGGCATCTGGCATCCACTGTATCTCTCAGCTGTGTAAGAAACAAAGCAATGCAAGGTCCTCAGAGAATCAGGAATCCTCATTTTTCATTGTGAAGCACAAATGAATCTTCATTAAATAAAGTGGGATGTTATTGTTCTCTGTGTTAAAGTATGAGAATATGTAGATCACAGGAAACGACATAGATAAAACATGCATTCAGTTCACATTTTACAAAATGCAGACAGAAGGTATTCTAAGGTTTAAGAAGAAAAAACATGCCATCAGCTCTATAAATATAAATCAACACTTCAATGATGAATTTAAATGCTAAATGCATTTTGTCTTGCTTTTGCAAACACACTGATTCAAGGGTGCTCAACTCTACATCTTTAAAAGACATATGTACTTCCCGTTGTATGCATATTACTGGAAACATGTACAGCTTGAGAGAGAGAGAGAGAGAGAATTTTCATGTCTTGATGAGAATATGGATGCAAGAGAACAACTTTTGTGAATTGGTCTATCCTTTTATCTTGTCAAGAAAATTTCACTTTTTTATTTGTCCTACTTTATAACCCAAGTTTGCTTCTTATTACTTAATTATTTGCATGCTCTCTCCTAGGACACACTCCCAAATTCCTTCTCCCCATCCTCCATTCCCCCATCCCTTTCTCCTCTGAGAGTGTAGGGACCCAAGAGTATTCCTCCACCTTGGTACATCAAGTCTAAATTAGGCGAATCATCTACCACTGAGGCCAGGCAAGACATTCCTGTTAGGAAACAGATTCCACAGTCAGGTTACAGCTTCATTGACAGTGCCTTCTACAGTTGTTGGGGAACTCATATAGAGACTGAGCTGTATGTCTGCTACATATGTGCTGGGGCCTCAGCCCAGCCTGTGTATGTTGTTTGGTTGGTGGTTTAGTCTCTGAGAGCATTCAGAGATTGACTCTGTTGGTCTTCCTGTGAGGTTCCTCTCCCCTTCAGTTGCCTTCTGAAGGAATGTGCTGAATCTTCCTCCCATTCTGCCTTAGAAGACCTGAAATTAAATGAACATCCATTTATTTATTTTGTTTTAAATAGGTTCAAGGTCTCAGGCTTGCACTGATGCATTCATTCCTATTGATCCATCTTGCCCAACTCTCACCAATATTTCTCATGATGATAAAAGAAAGGAAGTTATTTAAGTAGTTTTCAATACAAAATTACATTTTCTATTCAGAACACTGTGTGCAAAGAGGGTGTTATTTATGGTTCTTAGCACACAACCAGCCACAGAGGCTTCCATATGATAAATCATATTTTATCCATAGAGTTATGGAGGATCTACTTGAATCTGGACAGTGCATTGAGTATTAGATAATTGCTTAATTTAATTTAAGCTTAATATCCTCATATGTAAGATAATGATAATATTTTCTTTGTAATTGACTTCTAATACTTAATAAGGAGAATGAATTCAACTCATAAGGGAACTGGTCTGCTACCAGTAAGAAATAGGTAATAAGATTTAGTCTACATTCATGAGCACAGCAATTTTTAAAATAGGAATATTTATGAAATCTTAATTGCTAAAATGATTATTCATAATCAATTTATGTCTTATTTCAACATATGATTTTCTAGCAAATATCATTTTTGGGTGACAAAAATTCTTCAGGAATGAAATTTTGGAGATTTAGAAAGAAGCAGATTATGCCATTCCTTGGTTTGAGCCACTTTGACAGGTAAACCAAATACTCTATCCTTCCAAGGTCATTTTTTCATTTGTTTCTTTGTATTTGGCATTTGGGCTTACAAACAACCCTTTGAAGTTATACATGCACCTTCTTCTTGATAGATCTTAAACTTCTTTTAAACTGTAGTGAAGTTTAGGCAACAGTTCTAATCAACAAAGAATTCTTTCTGAATAGTATGCTTTTCCCACTCATTTCACAGGCTTCTTAATATACTATAAAGGGAGAATGAAATACTTTTCATGTGTATTATTCATGAGAAGGCTTACTTAAATTGACAGAGTTCTGAAAATTCCATCTGTTCTTAAATGATGTTTTCAGGGAAAGAAAAAATATATTGGTTCAAATAATGACTTCCAATATTATACAAAGCAAAAGAAATCACAAATGCACATGTTCATATCCACAGTCACATGAGATAAATACCCACAAGCACACACATGCATATAGACACATGTATGTACACATCCCTGGCAACTCTTTCAACACAAACATACACAGTTAAACTGCAACACACACATGAATGCATACATATGTATGTGCACACGCAGGCAATCAGTATTTTCCTGTAAATATAAAAAGAAGTCAGTTTTCCCCATAATATTAACATTATCCTAGAAACGTTGAATAATCCTATATTTTCTTTTTCAATGTGCCTCGAGGTATTTATAACAGCAAATGACTCCACAAAATGCCATCTGTAGACTGAGTTTTAGGTTACAGATCATTATTAATGTAACTTCTTTTTTTTTCAATTACTTAAGTCTCAAGAATAGAATCGCAGTAAACCCACAAGGTTTACTAACAATACGAAGGAAAATTAGGATTTGATCTTAGTATACGCATGTCTCCCAACTTTGAGACTACATGGCAAGTCAAAACTAATTGCCTTTATTTACTTCTGTTAATTTCTATCCCTAGGATTATAACATTTTGAAATCTAAGTAACTGTCTCAAAAGTATTGTTTCTCATAGTCTTGTCAATATTTGTTATTGAGTGTACACTTTAGTCATTATATAGGGCTATCAAAGGCCAATCAATGTTAATGTTTGTTAAACTGTACATGGAGAGGGAACTTACCTTCAGCAGGAAGAGGGTGGACAGGGGGCAGGGGGAATAAAATATAGAGTATAAAAAGTAAATTAACTAATTAATTAAAATAAAAAAGAAATGATGCACCCAACATATATAGAATCATGTAAAATTAACAAATGAATAATATATGTCAAAATTCATTTTTATTAATATCTATATTATTTTCATAATTTCACATTTCTTGAGGTAATCTTGGATCTTTTGAGGTACATATTGATCAGTCATTTTCAGTCATTTTATTCTCTTATCACCATTTTACATGTAACCTGTTATGATATCATATATTTAAAACCTGACCACACGTAATATAGAGAGAGCAACATTAGAAATTCAGGATCAGCCTGGGCTACATGAGGGTTACCAGGCAAACCTGGGCTATAAAATACTTTGTGTCAAAAAAATAAATTATAAAAATTACACAAATGAAAGTCAAAAGAGAGTTTATATTTATTTCCTATTGTCTTAGAATCAATTTGAAGAATTTATTTAAGAAAAAAATGAAAGTTAATATAACACTAGTATCTAAATGTTTATCAAACTGTATGTGATCCACTATGATGTGAAAAGTTTGTCGAATCATTAAAAGCAAAATGAACAATGCTAGGAATAGAGAAGCTGGAGCCCTGTTCTTATTGTTACGGGCTGAGGCTGTAGTAAGAACTACTGTATCTGCTCAGAGGAAAGGAGTGATCTAGTATGAACTTAACACAGAAGAACCTTTGGATTTGATTTCCAACTTTTGAGGAAACTAGCATTTAACTACCTTAATTTCTCCATCTTCTTACTAATTACATACAAGGATATCTACTTATTCTTCTCTATTCCAGTAGAATTTTTCTTTCTTTCTTAAGGTAGAAGTAATAAGTGTGTGTTCAGGGGAGAGCTCAGATTCAGGAAAATTAATCTTGCTCCATAAGCCTCAATGCTGTACTCAGTCAGATGAACCTGGGTGGGAGTATTCAAATTCTTCCTTGATGAATCATTTTCTCTTCTTTTTAAGGAATGTTAAATTGACTACACTCAGCAGTAAAATCATCTAAGTACATTTAGTTACTTTCAGTGTTCTTTCCACTTATCCTCAATCATTAGAGATAGAAAGGAACATGTTCTCTATCTGGCCCATAAAATAAGCAAAACTAGAAATTCAATACAGTCCAATGTCAACAAAAATGTGTTTGCTTATTGACAAACTGATAGCAAACAAGTGTGTTTATCCAAACACTGGTTCTTGTATGGTTCAATAAAAACTACCTATCAACAATGAACATAATCCTCTTAAGTTGCTTGATAATAGCTTCTGACATTGACATTCATGGTCTCATAACCTCTCTTCCTGAAGATTCCAACAAGCTTGGCAATGTTTCTCAAGCATACAATAAATGGCAAAGCAAACAAAGGTATTACTATGACACATTCAAAAATAAATATACTTAACACTACACAAGTGTACATGATAGAAAGCAAAGAAGTACCTGCATCCAATTGAGACTACATTAAAACTTTAGGTGAACTGGATTATCCACTGTGGACTGTGGCTAAAAGAAGGATAAAGTATACAGAGTTAGCATAAAGAAATAATGTTTAAGTAGAACAGCTAACCCAGAACATAAACTTTAGTTATTAAAATACCTCTGTTGATTCCACTATCTGCAGACCAATATTAGACATGCTGATTTCTGTAAGCCTGATACCCTCCTCCCATTTTACCTCCATCCACTTGGGACTCAAGTACTTGGGGCAGCTTTTTCCTACTGTCAATTTCAGTTTTTCCTTTCAAGCTATCTCATTCCTTTATGACTCCTAGAGGGCTTACAAAACCATTGTCTACTAGGTAGCTACAGCTGCCATTTTGACTGTGACTCAGTAAATTATCTTTATCCTTTTTTCCACCTCCATTCCTGTATTCTAAGACTTCTAGCAAAGCTGCCTATAATTCCTAACTCCTCCTCCCAGCCTACCTCCATCAGCTTAGGAGTCCCTCCCTTGTGGGACAGTCCCACAGTCTCCTTAATTCTTTTGTTTTATCTTTTAGTTATAACCAATCTTCATTCCTTAGTAACTTGCCCTCTGTCCTCCTCATTTGAAGTTCTCTTTTACAAGGGTTGTAGACCCAGGAGGACTGGGAAGTGATTATGATTGGGGGGAATTATGTGAGAATTATGAGATAATAAAAACATTATGTTCGGAAGAGAAAGCTATTAATGGAAAATGCAGAAATCCAAACAAGAAGCGCAGAAGTAACAGATTGAAAAAATGAAAGAGTGAATTTATGGTCTGGAAGATGAGGTAGAAGATATAGATAAGTCAGACAAAGTACAATTTACTTCTAAAATGATCCGGGAATAAAATACCCAAGGAAATTGTGGATAATATGAAAAGAACAAGCCTAATAATAGGTGTAGAAGAAAGAGAAGAAGCTCAGGTCAAAGGCACAGAAATATTTTGAACAAAATAATTCTCTACACACATATGACATGCCTATGTACAAGTAGCAAAATCACTAAGTAGATAAGACCAAAAAAGCAACTCCCCATGGCACAGAATATCAAAACATTGTATTATAGACCAAAGAAAGTACTTTTAAAATCTGCAATGAAATAAAACCCAGTCACATATAAAGCCAGAACCATTAGAATAACATATGTCATATCAGTGGAGCTACTGAAAGCCAGAGAGGGTGCTGACTTTATAAGCTCTGAAAGACTGCAGATGCCAGATTAAACTACTGTACCAAAAATCTACCAATCACAGTTGATGGAAAAATAAATAAGTAAATAAATAACAATAAATAAAAAATTAAGCAGTTTCTGTCTATCAAACAAGCTCTACTGAAAACACTGGAAGAAAAAACATCCAAGAGTGCACAAAGTATAAATAATTCTAGAACAGTAGATCAAAGGATATGTAAAAATACACATGACAACAAAGTGTGAGTAGTTAATAACAGTTCTCATTAAACTTTCAATATTAATAGTCTCAGTTCCCTACTAAAAACATAAGACTGGCATACCAAATTACAAAACAGGATCTATTTTTCTGCTGCATTCAAGAAACATGAAACACATATCATAGTCAAGAACAGACACCACCTTAAAGTAAACTGATGGAACAAAAAGTTTCCAAGAAGAACCAAGAAGGAAACAGGTGTAAATATTTGAATATATAACAGAATAGTCTTCAAACCAAAACTATCGGTACAGCCAGGGAACAAGAGCAAAGTAAATATGTTAGAATCCTAAACATTAATGTATCAAGCACAAGGCCACAAAGGAACTTAAAAAAAAAAAAAAAAAAACCTACTATAGCAGCTGAAATCACACATTGTACCTCATACGATGGTACTGGATGACTTCAATATCACACCAATGGTCAAGTCATAAAATCAAAAAGTAAACAGAGAAATGCTGAAGTTAATTAAAGTCTCAAATCAGGTAGACTTATTAAACATTTACAGAATATTCCACCTAAATGCCACTACCACCCAGCAAAGAATTTTATTAGTGAAACTCTCTAGCTAGTATACGTTTTAGATCTTAAATTTTGTGTTACTACTTAAAAATAATGATCTTGAAAGGTTCTTTTCTTCTTTTGACATAATTCCAAGGTCAAGTCCAGGGACTGACACAGAAAAACAGTAATTTTTGGCTTCTGTTGTTTGAAGAAATTGAAAATGCAACACTAAAGAGAATTTGTGGACTAAGGACTATGTCTTTACCACAGTGGGCTATTTAAATCTGAAAAGTTCAAGAAGCTGTCACTGCACAGTTAGGGCAAATATATCTTTTCTAACATAACCTTATTTTTATCAATTCTTTACTACAAACTTACATAATACATAACTCAACCAAAAAATAATCTTTCTTAGATTTTTTAATAATTATTATAGAAATAGATTGCCATGAAAATACGTCAACATGATTGAAAAAATAGTCAAGTGATTAAATTAAATCAAGGACAGAAGACATGTATAAAACATATTCTACCCCCAAACAGTAGCAAGCCTATTATTTAATAGTTCATAAAATCTAATTAGGTCATGACACAATTACTGCTCTGTGAGTGACAGAAATCTATGCTTTTCATGCATTCTGCTATGAACAGATGGCATGAAAGTGAAATTTAAATTATTATTGTCAAGTAGAATGTTTATATTAGCAGAACAAAATTTTCTATTGTAATCATAGCATGTGAAGAAATACAAGTGCCCATGTAGTCATATGTCACTCAACAAAAAAGATGTATTGCAATAAATAGAGCTTTAGTTCATTTTAGTTCAATGCAAATATAGCAGCATACTTCAAGTATATCATTACTAGTATCACTGGTATATTATGGATCATAGCCTTTAACATGTAATTTGTCTTTTGATATTTTGTGGATTTTGTTTATATCTCATGTAATTATAAATCTTATATTAATCTGTTAATTTCTTAAATGTCTTATATACTAATATTTAAGTTTTTTTCAAATTCAGGACATCAATTCTTCTATGTTGATATAGTTGATTTTTTTCTTAAATATGCTAATATATCTATAATTTTGTTG
>JADRCC010575344.1:0-16395 GCA_019843855.1 Hylomyscus alleni
AGGCACATTTTTCTTTTGAAAAGTCAAGGAAAGTCTTGGTAAAGTTTCAGGGGAGAGGAAGAGCTGGTTGTGTGATGTCATACTTGAGCTGTCGGTCCCGACTCCTCTCTGCACATATGGGATCCTTCAGGGAGACTGAGGATGCTAAAGCCTTTAATCAGAGGTCAGTGTCTTGTGCACTTTCAAAGGCTGTCATAAGAAAGGGCAGGAAGCACTTCCTTGCCTCAGTCTCGACCTGAAAAACTGTTCTATTCAAGTCCGTGGTGCCGATAGTCACGCGGTTTTTAATCCAGGGTCAAAGATGAGGACTTGAGGGTGGAGGAGGAGATAGATAGATACACTCATTGTGGCAACTCTTTTTTTGTTTGTTTGTTTTTGTTTTTCGAGACAGGGTTTCTCTGTATAGTCCTGGCTGTCCTGGAACTCACTCTGTAGACCTGGCTGGCCTCGAACTCAGAAATCCTCTGATTTCTGGCCTCTGCCTCCCGAGTGCTGGGGTTGACCATGTGGGCCACCACTGCCCGGCTCTGTGGGACCTCTTTCCAGCTTCATTATGGTGCTGAGATTTTCCTTCCCTGAGTCAATGGATCCCATTGTTTGTGTCCTGGCTTCCCTCTGAGCCTGTCCTCAGGTTCTAGAGTGTGAAGGTCACAGCCATCATTGTGCACCTGTGACGCAGAGCCACTGTTTAGTTTCCACATATTGACTACTTTGGGGGAACATGGAGGAGGAGATGTGTGCTGTGATTACTCCTGTGAGTGGATGGTCCAGCCTGAGGTTTGCATGGACTCGGGTCATCAAATTCCTTAGGGTGGGGGAGCCAGCTCCCCAGAAAGCAGCTGATGGATTTTGAGCAGAGAGGGCAATCTGTAATTGAAAAATCTTTCTACTTTTCTCATTCTGTTCCTTTCTTCTTCCTCCTCCTCCTCCTCTTCTCTTCCTCCTCTTCCTCTCTTCCTCCTCTCCCTCCTCCTCCTCTTCCTTTTCTCATCCTCCTCCTCTTCCTCCTCCTCTTCTTCTCCTCCTCCTCTTCCTCTCCTCCTCCTCCTCCTCCTCTTCCTCTTCTCCTCCTCCTCTTCTTCCTTTTCTCCTCCTCCTCCTCCTCTTCCTCCTCCTCCTCTTCCTCTCCTCCTCCTCTTCCTCCTCTTCCTCTTCTTCTCCTTCTCCTCCTCTTCCTCTTCTCCTCCTCCACTTTCTCTGTGTCTCCTCATTCTCCAGCCCCTCCCCCTCCATTCCTCTCTCTCAGTCCTCTTCTTCTACTTTCTCCCCATGTCTCACACCTGACCGAGTGAACTAATTTTTATAAGCTCCTTAGTTTACAGAGGGGAAAACGGTTTGTCAGGAAGAGGGGAAGGGGAGCAACCTAGATGAAATACCCTGCTTTGCCCAAAGTTCAGCTACTGACAAAAAAAAAAAAAAGAGCTGTTTTCTCACAGAATCCTGCGTAATGCCTTAGGAAGAGAAACGGATACTTGGTGCTCCTGTTCCCTAAACTCAGACTGGTAGCAGCAGACTAGCTTTAATGGCTTAATTTGAAGTGCTCCTCTCCTGTGCGCTTGTTTTTAACTGCTGGTTGGTGCTCTGTGCGCACACTTTTGACTTTCCCCCTGCCGTGCCTGACAGGAAAGCAGCCACCGTTCCTGACCACCAGCCAGCCAGCCAGCTTACAGCAGAGACGGTTCCTGTCCCCAGCGCAGGACTGACACACAGTCACTCAGTACAGGCTGTAGACTGTTTCTAGCTTCTTCTTCTTCTTGTTGATGATGATAATGTTGCTGCTGCTGCTGTTGTTATTGCCATTGTTGTTGTTGTTTGTTGTAACCTGGTTCAGGAGTTTCATGTCCTCCAAAAGCCATACCAGGAGGACTTTCCCTTGGCCTTGTCTGGCTTTGTGCAGCTATTTGTCCTACTGCAATGCAAATACAGGTTCTTTCTTGACTCTGTTTGTCCTTTTCTATCTCTAAAAAGGACCCTTGTCATTGACCCTAGGGTCCCTCTGGCTTATCCACAATGATTTCACCTTGAGGTCCTGTCACCTCTGCAAACTGCTTTTCTCCAGAGAGGACAATTCACAGGTTCTTACAGATAGACCTTGCTGGGAGTCACTGCTCAATTCTTTGTCCTACCTGTCTTTTACTTAGCTGTCAGAATCATCTTTGATTTTTGTGTTCCAGGGTACTGTGTACTCCGTAGTTACTAATAAATGTTTACTGGTTTGAAGATGTGACTTTGTTTTTAAGTGGCCCAAATTCATACCTGGATGAACCATCCTATCTTCTTGCAAACACGTCTTACCCTTAACTCAAAGGAGTGAATGACAGCGGACACGCGCAAAGTGCATGCATGTTGAACCTTCTAGAAACCCTGAGGGAAGAGCCTCTGGGGCTTGGGCTGTGGTTCTCAGACTGACTCCGTTGTAAGACTTCTGTTCTCTTGGGTGTTCATCTGGGCTTCCGCTAACTTGAGAAATAGTCTTAAGGGTTAGTAGCTTCCAGAAAGGTAGAAATGTCTCCATGGAATTGCCCCGGTTTGACTTTTGTTAATTTAGATGCCAGAGAGGGGGGAGGGAGGGAGAGGTGATATGGTCTTTAAAGACTGGGAAGAAGTGATCATACTAATAAGATCTCACCTGATTCGATAAAACTGACTGAGCTCGAAGGCCGCTGGCCACATCCTCTGTTTGGAATCAACACAGAACAAAGAAAGGTACACACAGGGTGTCAGGAAAGCCCTAGCCAAGAAGTCAAAGTTCTGGGCAGCCAGGCTAGTCTGTGGCCTTGAGTAGGCCACGTAACTTCTCAGGCTGTCAAGTTTCCCGCCTTTTCTGGAAGCCAGGTGAGAGGAGCCAACGGTTTCGCACTGTGCTCCTGTCCCGAGTCATTCACCCTTCTAGACTCTTCTGTACACAAGCTTCGTCGTCTTCCTCGTGATTAGCCACTGAGTTAGTTGCCAGGGGAAGCACCTCAGGGTAGAGCATGTGTACCCTTTGCATGCACTGGGCTCTGGGTTCAAGTCCCAGTGCAACAGAGAGACAAAAAGACAGCAGAGACTGGTTTGCTTCCAAATGAAGAACAGCCATGTTCTGGTTTCTCTCACCCACCTGCTCACAGCGGAAAGCTACAAGGAGGCACGGGCAGTGACGGTTAAGGAAGAGCCCATGGAGGTGGACATCCAGGACTCGCCGGCCTCCACATCGCCCAGCCGGAACGTGGGCTACAGCACTTTAATGGGGCGAGAGAAAACTGAACCCTTACAGAAGCTTCCGGAAGGCCGAGTTCCCCCAGAGAGAAATCTCTTCAGCCAGGACATCTCCGTGAAGATGGCTTCTGAGCTTCTCTTTCAACTCTCAGGTAGGGGAATTGTGGGAAAATGTTGCTGACTGGAAAGCCCTTCTTAGGATGGGAAAAGCAGCCCACAGGGCAGGTGTTTAGGACGGATCTCTTTTTATATACCGCCTTAGTGGTTAATGAAGTGTTGCCAAGTCGAATTCCTACCGCACTTTAAAAAAACTAGTTGTTAGGATTTTATTTATGTGGAGGTTAGAGGTTACTGGGAGTTGTGTCTTTCCTTCCACCGAGTGGATTCCAGAGATAAAGCTCCGATTATCAGACTTGGCAGCAAGCCCCTTTACCCGCTGAGCCATCTCACCTGCGGCCCACGGGCTTTAACACAGTCGAGAACTGGAACTCTGTGTAGTTCTCTGCGGACCCCTCTGACCAAGCTCAAACTTGCCCTTCTGGGAAGGTTTAGTGCTGATCTTTGACCGCCTTTTCTTTGTCGTGTGCGAAGGGTAAGTGTCCATGTCCTCCAAGAAAATCATACTGTCTGAGTTAGTGACATTTTACTTTATCTTGCTGAAAAGAAATTTAAATAGAAAAGCAAAAAGTGGGGGAATCTGACAGCTGCCTCCAGTTGTGGCCTCAGAGGGTGTCTCTGTAGGTTAACCTTTCTTCCTTCAATGCTTAGAGTCCAGAGGTAGAGGTATTCAGCCCCGTGAAGGGGCCGAGTCCCGGAGTCAGGCTTCTGTCTGCTCTCCCAAGCCTCACACCATTTGTCCCTAGCAAGTTTAATGTGCTGTTATTTCTTGAACGTGAATGAGGCTGATTTTTTTTGTTGTTTGTTGTACTTACAAGACTGGTATTTTGGTAGGCGCACATAGCTCCCTCTCTGGGGCTTCATGAATTCACCCATCAGTCATTTCTTACTAACATTTGATAAAGCAGACAGACCCATCAGACAAGAGATTCCTGTTACTTAAGGCACTTGTCCGCCACCCCTCAGAAATGGACCAGGAAAGAAGCTGAAGTCCACGGGCCACCCTATGGGTCAGTTTCTCCTTGGCCCGATGACACCTCCTCAGCTATGTGGCTCTGATGACACTGAGCTCCTCGACAGTGGCAGAATTATCACTAATCCAGTAAGCTTCAGGGGTCTCCAAAGGTCGAGGCACATCCCAAAGAAAGGCTACGTAGATAGTGACTTACG
The DNA here is from genome assembly GCA_019843855.1 of Hylomyscus alleni. Classification (NCBI taxonomy): domain Eukaryota; kingdom Metazoa; phylum Chordata; class Mammalia; order Rodentia; family Muridae; genus Hylomyscus; species Hylomyscus alleni. The sequence goes on from JADRCC010575344.1 coordinate 4,486, forward strand.
AGCCCAGTGTAGCTTGAGCCCTAGGCCCATGTGACCCTGAGAGCTCTCCCCTGGCACAGCCACAGGCTGCACAAGCCCAGATTGCGTGCTCTCTGCAAGGATGCTGGCAGGCAGGCAGATTCTCCCCTGATGTCATTGCTGAAAGAAGAAAAAGGGGATGTCCATGTAAACACATGTGACATGGCGACATGGCTTCAGAGCCGTCAAAGGAGGTAGGAAGGATTTATAAACCTTGCTTATGTTTTTTTGGTTTTGGGTTTTTTTTTTGGGGGGGGGGGTGAAAAGTCCCTGAGGTTAGTTTTTTTATTTGCTTGGTTGTAAAATCTGAAACCTTCGATAGGATTGGCCAGGTTTTCTGTAAATGCTTCAAAGAAGCCATCGAAAGCTGTGATGGCCGGGCAGAGTCTTCCCATTTGTACTGGGTCATCGAGGCTGTGGTTCAACTTGGTGTTCTTGAAAGCTAATTAAATAATGTCTGACAGCTGGTAGATTCAGACCCCAGGATGCACGAGGAGAGGGCTTACCTCTTGTCTAATGACATTGTTCTGTTCCCAGTGACATTTATTAGAATAAGCAGTCCATGGCAGCACCAAGAGCTCTCTGGTTATTCTCTGAAGGGTCCTAACAACACAGACCGTCATCAGAGCTGGGGCAGTGCAGTTACCACCACTGCAGTTGGAGGGCTATGTTGAGGAACATAGACGTTATCAACGAGGAGAGATGGACAGAAACAGCTGTCTGTATGTGTGCATGCTTGGGTGTCTGCTGTGGACTCTGACTCTCAGGCCTTCTTGCAGGCAGACCACCCGTAACTATCTGATTAGGGCCGTGCCTGTTACCTTTCAGTTTCCCAATAAGACAGAGAAATTGCATGTTTCTGCCTAAAAGATGGACACGGACTGAGCTTAGCCCAAGTCACCTGTTTCTTTCTGTCTTCTTCCAGAGAAAGTGAGCAAAGAACACAATCACACGAAAGAAACCACCATGCGGACAACCACCAGGTAGGCCACCGCTGTGCGCTGTCATCTTGTGCCCTGTGGGGTCCACAGACCTGCTTCTCTCATGCACTGGGTCTGTGCTCTAAACCCTATGGATTCAGAGGACTTAGAGCTTTCTCAATATTTTCTCCCATAATTCTCAGTTGGTGAAGACAAGTCAGACTCGTGGGGTGAGCAGAGAGACCAACTTTAATATTTCTTAGATATATACTAGTAGGGATCAGCTTGCTAGGGACTTGCCCATATGGCATTGTTTTTTTATTTCTTACAATAATTTTGTGAAGTAGATGTTCTTACCACCTTTGCCAAGAGTTTGTTTTTATTTATTCTCTTACCTTTCTGTACCTGGATCTGAAGCCAAGGCCTCTTTCATGATGAGCCATGTGTTCTGCCACTGAGTTGCAGCTCCAGCTGTGAGAAGCACCTGACCCTGAGGGGTTGAGAGGGAGGCACAGTGTGGAGGCCGCATCTGGGGCTCAGGATCCAAGGCTCTTATGGAAGGCCCACGCTGTCCTGGCTCACCGCTCACCTCCAAAGCCACCCAACCATTGACACCTTGGAGCATTTCCAGAGGGAAAGGATTTTTAAGCAGAGGGAAGATGGTGCTTTTTAAAAGGCAAGAGAGAGAGAGAGAGACAAAGAGAAGGCTCAGTGGGTAAAGGCACTTGCTTGTCAAGCTTGACCACTGAGTTCCATCCTGGGAACTCTCACATGTCAGAGAAGAACTGACTCTTCCAAGATGTAGGCAAGGGGCAACAGACAAATCTACAGAGAGGAAGCTTAGGGAAGACGTACTTTCCCCTGCCTGGGACTGCTCTGCACCCTTAGATTGCCTGTGAGTTAGCCCAAGATAGGAGTTGCATGAGTTAGAGATGGACACCAGGATCAGGAGACTGGTTCAGTCAGGAACTTTGCATTCCTGGGCAAACAGTGTTGGTTCCATCTGTCTGGTAAGTTGACGCACTTTATAGTCTTGACACTTTGTATATATCTATTTACGTGCATCTCTGTGTGTTTGTTTGTGTGGGTTTACATGTGTGCATGTGTGTGGAGGCTGTGGAACAACCTTGCAATCGTTCTCCAAGCACCATCTTGCAACCACTGCAATCCACCTTTTTGTTTGTTTGTTTTGTTTTGTTTTGTTTTATTTTGACACAAGGTCTCTCATTGGCTTAGGTCTCTGAAAGTAGGCTAGGCTGGCTGCCAAGTGAGCCCCAGGGACTCCCCCCCCCCCTGCCCCCCCCCCCCCCCCCCCCCCCCCATTGGTTTGGAAGACTGAACCCAGGTCCTCAAGGCAAGTATTTTGCAAGCTGAGCTATCTTCAAAGCCATGTGCTTTCAGTTCTTGAAACAACTGGTAAAAGAATGATTTTCTTTTAGGAGTGCTATGAATTGATCTCACTACACCATCAGGTAAAGACAGAACTCTCTTGGATCTTACCCTGAGATTTTTCTTTTCTGCTAATTCATAGAATTCGGAATTTTGAATATCTAAGAGAAATGAGCACAAAGCCGGCTTGCTTCTTCCTGGGCTACATAGTTCTAGGGAAAGAACACCTTTGTCGTAGAACAGGAGAGTCGTGGCCATTCTCTGAACAGACACAGATGGACATCTAGCCTTGTGTAGATGGCCCCTAGATGGTCTTGGGAAATGAGTCTGGGTGGAAAGCTTATTTTGTGTATGACCTTGGATGCCCAAGCAGGTGATGTGAAATTTTATAAATGCTAGCTTGTCACCTCCATATCCGTCATCCTAAAACAGTGGTCTGTTGTGGGTGTCCCAGGGTTGTTACCTCTGACAGAACTGACTTGACCCATAGTCATCCAAGCACAACAAACTAATGATAACATGCTCATTTTACTTTGCTTCCATGGAGTTCTTGAAAGTGAAAGCTTAGGTTCCCTAAGGTGGAATGTGAGGCAGGGGTTCTCTCAAGATGGTTTAATGAAGAACTGCTTTCACATGGGAGGGGATGGGGTGGGAGGGAGAGGGGAGGGGGGAGGGGAGAAGCCTATGGAGGTTGTGGTTTTAGCCGGAGTCCCTGTTCAGTCCCCTGGGGAGCCTCGGAGTAGGATGTGCTCTACAGAGTCTAGGCTGCCTCCAGGTGTGGGGCCAGCTCCTTGTACCCCACAGGCTATGTGGAGGCTCCTATTGGGAAGGGTCGTCACTAATTATTTAGGAGCCAGACAGGCCTGCAACAGCATTCCCATGGAGTCTTCTAGATCTTTAAGTGTATACACTAAATACTTAACATTACAGAAAGGCGTGTGAGACCATGTTCTTTTATGCTCTTCATATGTTCTGCGAAGCGGGAAGAGAGCTGAAATATGCCTCCAGTCTAAATTGTGTTGGCTGGAACTGAAGCATAATTATAGGTTAGAAAAGATCTTTATTTTTAAGCATTCAGCAAAAAAAAAAAAAAAAAAAAAAAAAAAGAATCAATCGTAAATTCTTCTCTTGCTGGGAGATTATTATAAGGAAGAAAAATTCTACTCAGATCTGCCTGAAGCAAAGGAAAGGTTGCTTCCTGGGAGCCCAGACCAGACACAGTGTTCAGAAACCAGGATTAGACCCCACGGTTTATAATTCCACAAAATCCTGGGTGTGTTTTTATTTATTTGTGTAGACACCTTGGCCAAATCCACAAATTGATTTCTTTTTTACCCATCACTTCAGGGTTTGAAGTAGAATCAAGCTGGGCCAAGGAATTGTCTCCCACCAAGGACAGTAGAAGATGCCAGCTCTCTGGACCCTCCTTTCTAACTATTTATTCTTTAAAGGACCTTCTTTTGTACATACAAGGTCAGGATGTGGGTTATATTTTACGGTATGATTTATAATAACCTTCAAATAGATTTACATTAGCTCTTCATTTTCAGGACTCTGTGTTTAAGTATCTAGTGGGATATTTATCGAGTTACTTCTTTTTGAGTTAGGGCCTCACCAGGTAGCTTAGTTTGTCTGGGAACTTTCTCAATCCTCCCACCTCAGCCTCCCAAGTGCTGAGATTACAGGGGTACAGCACCCCACTTGGCTCATTACCCCATTTCTAAGGTTTAGTTCCTGGAAGAAGCTGTTTGGAACAGTGGCCACTGGACTCAAGTTCAGAAGTTCCCACCTTTAAGAGTTCCTGGGTAGTTTAATTATGAAGAAGCCCTGGGGACTAGCCTGTCCACATGGTGCAGAGATACAGCCTTGCCTTGCCTCTGTCATGTTGATGGATGCCCGAGCTCCTCTATGTGGAGTGTCCCCTGCTCCTGAGGTTTGGGTTGCTTGCTGCCTTCCTATCCTACATAAGGCCCCCGACGCCTGTTCAACACTAGTGATCTCTATGCTCATGTTGTCCACAGGGCTTGTGGGGAAAACAATAGTCACCAATGAAACATACTGTGGCTTGCCATTCTCACCAGCTCTGCCTGACACTTGATGCTCCAGAGGCCCTTGGGCTGTGTGCCCCGTACTCTCTCCCTGTCGGGTTTCCATCCCTCCACCTGCAGAACTGCCCCTCGTCCACACCACTGGTACAAAACATCAGATGTGGAGAACAGAAAGCTACAAGAGACAGCATTTCTTGTTGACTATGTAGATGAAGCTAAAGGCTGAGGCTAATCACTAGCAAGTTTCTGGTCCTTAGTTGTGCACTTCATTGGTCTGTTTTGTTCTCCTCTGTAATGGAGGCTTTCAGAGACATGCAGGGGCAGAGAAGTGCCTCTCAACATTGAGACAATTATTAGCTCCCAGCCTAGGTCATGTCATCTGTGTCCTCCCTTTGTCACCTCTTTGCTTGTGTTACCTCGAAACAAACTCTAGGCATCAGAGTGTGTGTATTATACACATGTGTGCATGTGTGTGAACATGTGTGTTGGCTTGATCATACATGCATGTACAGCATCATGTTTCTTTGTCTATAGCTCTCCACATTAAGCTTTTGAGGCAGTGTCTCTGACGGAATCTGGAACTCACCAGTTAATCTAGACTGACTACCGAGCAAGCCCTCCAGATCCGCCCGCCTGCCCTGCGGTTAGATACTATTCCAGCTTCTGCTTGTTTGTTTGCTTGTTGGAATAAAGTGTCTTACTGGACTACATTACTCACAATGTAGTCCAGGCCTAGAACTCAGATCTGCCTGCCTCTGCCTCCTGAGTGCTGGGAGTAAAGATAAGCACCAGGAACTCGACCTTAGTGGGTCCAGCTTTTACTTGGAAAGAGGAACCCAGGCTTGTGCAGCAAGTACCTCCTCACCCACGGAGCCATCTCCCTGACACCTTCACACCTCGTTTTAAAAACTGATTTGATTGCTTTTGTTTTCCTTGGTTGTGGTGCTGTTATCAGAGCCCGTGGCCTCAGAGGAACTAAACTAACACTCTACAAGTTAGCCACAACCCCGGCAAGAACTGCTTTGAGAATGCTCCTCCCCCTCCGCCCGCCACACTTTTTTTTAAAAAATTCAAATCCTAAGAACTTAAAATCAGCTGTATAAACTAGAATCATCTTCTCAAAAGTAAAGGCAAAAAAATAACCCACGAAAGTGTACCAGATAGCCAGGCAGAAAAATCAATTTACTTAGCGGCTGGAAAGATTGGATCATGTGGTTCTGCCTCGACCTTGCCCTCTGCCCTTGTCTGGGTCTTTCTAAGGGCATGTGCATTGAATGCAGCCTGTAAATTCTAAAACCACCATCCTTTCACGTGGTTAACCTTAAGAGTCTGGAAAACTCATGTGTAAAGAAGCCTGTGGGTCTCCTTGGAGAGAGTGTCCTAGGTGTGTCTAATGATGTCTTCCTGACACACACTGGGGTGAGAGTCCTTGCCAGACTCAGGAGGACGGAAGGACAGACCATGGATGAGTTCAATAAACCCTATTTTTTTTATTTCCTTTCCCAGCACAGGCCTACTTACTACAGGGAGCAGGTAATCAGGCATTATGGTCATTTGCTAGATGAAAACACATGAACCAGATTCCACGGTTTAGTAGAAGAAGGAAGAGTGGCCCCTGGGCTGGCCAGGGGCTGCGTAAGATGGAAGTAGGCAAATGGAACCCTAGAGTGAGCCTCGGGTAGTTCCGGCAGGTGAACTGGGCCAGTTCAATGTAGTGGCCATGAGCTTCGAGCAAAGGCTGCCAAGACCTGTCTTACCCTTTATCCCTCTTCTCCCACTAACAATCAGTGTCTGTACAAACAAGGACACACCTGCCTCCCTTCATTCCAAAACAGCTACATGTTTGCCCAAATCATCCTCTTGTCCATTCCTGGACAGAAAACAGAAATCAGGGAGAGACAGACTCATACCGTGCCACGCAGACCAACATTTAATTTGCCCAATTTTCCAAGCCTGAAATGTAGACTATTTTTCTATGATTTAGATAATGGCAGAAAACATTGTTTACTAAAAAGACACATTCCCTTGATAGTGTCCAATACAGAATTTTCCTGTGTGGCGGCTTAGATGCATGCCCTTCAATATTTATGATTCACTAATAGAAATTGCACAGATTGGTAAAGAAGCGTTATGTGCTGCCTCCGCTCCTGCAATTTCCCCTCTCATTTCTTTGGAAGAACCTAAGAGAATGATGGTGTTATTACTTTAGAAGTGAAAAATTACTTGGGGACACTGGGTGAGACAGAAGCAATTAAGAGAGAAACAGGAAATAGCAAATGAAATTGGGGAGTTTTGAGTCTCTCTCTCTCTCTTTATATCCTAATTTACTGTTCATATTTTGTGACATTCAAATTAAATACACAGAGAACACCAGAGCATTTAATATTACATCCATATTAATTTTATGGATTCTCAATTAATTAAGATACTCTAATTTATTTTTATTTTTTAGTGATGTCATGGTTGTTGAGGGACCACATGGTCATCTCCATGAATTTTGAAACTATTCTTCCTGTATAGTCTGTCACCTTTCAGCACCTGTCATACTATCCCAAGAAATTTTTAGGTTTTCCTTGTCTGTGATATTCATTTCCCACCCTCTAAATACGATGCTTCCGAGCTGTGCACAGCCTGCGAGGACGCCTGCTGCAGCCTTGGACACACACCGACTTGAGAGTCTTTCCATTGCAATATTTCATCAGGTTATCTTTAAATCTTCATCTGTCAAAAGAAATTAAAATTGATTCTTGAAAATAGTTTATTATGGATACCTGAACCTCTTGAAATACTTTGTGCAGTGTGCAGTGTGCAGTGTGCAGTGTGCAGTGTGTGTGTGTGTGTGTGTGTGTGTGTGTTTAGGGCAGTCGTTGTGTGTTTCTGAAGGGGCAGCTTTAGAGCTCCTTTCAGAGTCTGAAGAGGTCCCTGCTCTCTTTTCTTCATTTCCCATGCACGAGTGTGTTTTTCCTCCTGGCTGGCTAAAGACTCAGTGAGAGGTTAGCCAGAGTCTGTGACAAGCGCTGTAGCCAGAGGCGGAACCAAAAGGCGGGTGCAGTTTGGGTGCTGGCCACAGGCCTGCTCTTGTCTGGGGTTTCCTCTGGAGTGTCCCCAGAGCTGTTACTAGACATCCAACAAATAGGCAGAAGGTGACATTTCACAGTGGGACAGCTCTCCCGTGATAGCAGACCACAGGGGTATCCGAGCTGCATGGATATGGTCCACGGCATGGCCATGACTTTGCACCATTGCAGAGAGGACAGAGCCCCCCCTGGGTGGCCTTCCACAGAAAGCCCCTTGTCCTAGTTTCTGTGTGAAGTCACATTCTCCCTGGAGACCTGGTCGTCTAGGAGCTGACATTTCATGCATCCGGGTGTGCTGGGTTCCCTTCCTTGGTCTGCGGTGGCTTGGGTTGCCCTGATCTGGCCTCTTCACTTCAGGGGCCCTGACAAGGCCTGCATTGTGCTCCCTGCCCTGGGAAGTTTCTTGGCTTTTTGTGGATGAATGCTGAAGCTCAGCCGCCGGAACCTGGACCCTGAACCTTGGGATTAGGTTCTGTGTATTGGCCTGTCTTTAGGAAGACCAGAAATAGATGCCACTGTACATTTCAAAGAAAGTAGGAACCACTGCATGTGTGAGTCTGAGCCATTTTTCCCCCTGAAAAGTCTGATTATTCTACCTCCATTTTTCCCCCAGCCTCCCTTCCTTGCATAGTATCTAGACTTAGGACGCTATGTGCTGAAACCTGTGCTGAAGGTTACAGTGTTGCCAGGTTGTTTCTGCTTCTGACTGTTTGAGTTTGTTTGTTTGTTTGTTTGTTTGTTACAATTGTCCCTCCATACTCATGTTTTGAAAGGTCAAGTCTTTTTAAAAGTAAATGATCTAAACAGTCAAATCTCAGAGTTTTAGTGAGAAGTTTTGAAGATAACCGACTTTCAGAGTATATAGAATATAGACTTTGTTTTTGTTTTGTTTTGTTTTTTGTTTTGTTTTGGTTTGGTTTGGTTTTTCGAGACAGGGTTTCTCTGTTTAGCCCTGGCTGTCCTGAAACTCACTCTGTAGACCAGGCTGGCCTCGAACTCAGAAATCCACCTGCCTCTGCCTCCCAAGTGTTGGGATTAAAGGCGGCTAGAATATAGACTTAAATAATCCCCATCACTGATACGCTTTCTACCCAAGTGCCTACTTCTAAGTTGGAAATTGTTATATTTGCAGAATTTATTTTTACATATGCATATTTTCTTATAAAAACAGGATCCTACCATACATACAGCTTTATAACCTCAGTTAACCTAGACTATGTTGTTATACAGCATGTTTGAGTTAATTGGTATAACTCAGCGTGCTTCTTTTAAGACTTGTCTAATATCATTCAGCATTTCTGTATGTCGTAATTTACTTAACTAGTACGTTATTGGATATCCAGGAGCCCTCCTCCTCCACATTGTTACCAGTGTAACTAATGTTACAAATGGTGTTGAGATGAAGTGACTAAGGCACTGGGCTTGGGGAGGAGACTCTCTGTGGGAGACTTGCCTGTCACGCCAGCTTGATGACTTAAGCTTGGAGCCCCCTAAAAGCAATGCCCATCTGCAACTCTACTGTTGGGGAGACAAGTGGACTCTTGGGACTTGCTGGCCAGCTGCAACTCTTAAGTGTAGATTCAGAGGACTAGCCTGCCTCAAAATATACATATATTGGTTGAGAGCAATGGAGGAAGACACTGAAAGTCACCCCCTGGCTTCCACATGCCTATGTGTGTGTGTAGACAGGAAGAGAAAGCATTAACATTTTTGAAGCCTTTGCTATAAATTACCAAACTGACTTGCTAAGATTCAGTCTCCAACTGATGAACAAGATGGAGAGACAGAGACAGAGGCAGGCCAAGATTATGTGAGAGTTGGAAAGGCCTGCACTTTCCATTTAAATTTTAGAATTAATTATTTTGTGAGTGAGTGATGTGTGTGTGTGTGCGTGTGCGTGTGCGTGTGCGTGTGTGTGTGTGTGTGTGTGTGTGTGTGTAAGATAATGGATACATGTGGAGGGCAAAGGACAACTTTCAGTTAGTTCTCACCTTATGCCGTGTGGACTCCAAGGATCGAACTCAGATCCTTAGGCTTGGTGCCAACTGCATCTCCCCGCTGAGCCACCTCACTCACTCCACTCCCTGATTTTCAGAATGTATGTCCCTTAAAAAAAAAAAAAAAAAAAAGGATACTACCACCATGCCATTTCACACCTTATAAAATGAACAACACCATTAGTTCTTCCTTGTTTACAAGTTTCTGTTGTTAGCTGACCCGCCCCAGCCAGAGGCCACCGGTGTTTATGAAACAGGAGAAGGGGGTACTCATAGCTTTGTCACCTCCAAAAGCAGAAGCAGAAGCATGCTCAGGTTCCTGTGCTGGGAATGAGATGACAGTGTGGCCGTGGCTCCTGTCAGCTATGGGCCTGAAGCCCCCATGAGTGACAGTGTGGCTGTGGCTCCTGTCAGCTATGGGCCTGAAGCCCCCATGCTGCAGTGCCAGCCTCAGGCTTTAGGCAGATGTCCAGCTGACCTTTGCCAATGTAGAGATTACCTCACATCTTGCTCTCTTCAGTCTCTGTTTTTGAAAGTGTATCCAGACCCTGTCCTGAGGTCACAAGACATCTCTGTTTATTATGTACATTTTAGGTTTGAGTAAAAAAAAGAATTTCTGTCTCACAGCATCAGGGTGGCAGCTCACAGCACTAAATCTTGACTGATTTTCTCCCGAATTTCTCTTGGCTGCCACCCAAGTTTCTTTTATTAGTGACTGCATAGGTGAGCTCTCTCAGGAGGAGATGGTCCTCCTGTCTGAGGTCCTCAGAAGACAGCGGGTTCTTCAGTTCCACTAAACCTATGTCGTCTTTCACTTAAGGTTATTTTTTTCATGTTCCATCACTCATAAATAGGTTAGAAAACAAACATACACACGATATGTTTATGTGTATGCATATATGTATATATACTAATCGTCTCTTATTCTAAATTGTTAACAGATAAATTAAAGAACGTGATCGTTAAGGATAACAAAATATGCACTTCCTAAGGAGAGAATTGCAGCAACCATGAAAATCAGTTGAGAATTCAATGTGCATTGTTCCATTGGTGGAGGTCTTGCCAAGCATGCACGATGCCCCAGGCTCCAGCCCTGGCATCACGGCTGGGTGTGATGGTGCTTGCCTTCGATCCTAGTACCCCTGAACTGGAGGCAGGAGGACCTGAAGGTCATTGTCATCCTCATGTACCCAGCAAGGTTTCACAGAGATGCCAGGCTGCCTGGCATCACAGAGATGCCAGGCAGCCTGGCATCTATGAAGTGATACCTGACTTGAGAAATGGTGTTAAGCTGAAAATGAAATACAAATTAGATAATCCTGACTCTGAGACCTGGAATGTTTCAAAACTCAAAAGTTTTGTGTACCAAGACAACCCCACATATAGAAAATTCCATTCTGGCTCCAGGTGAGAGGTAACCATCAAAACTCAAGTGCACTAGAATTATTGTGCCATGTAGGATATACAGGACGCAAGTGGATTTCCTGTTTAGATTTGGGTTCTGTTCCCAGGGTTCTCTCTGTGTACAAAGATTCTCTGAAGTACACGCCATCAAGGGTGTTCCAGAACACGCAGCCTGCAGGGTCACTTGGTCCTTCTTGGTTTTGGTGGTTAGGTGATCATCAGCCCAGCATCTGCTCTAGTACCACAGAATGATTCTCTTGCCCTTAAGACCCTGGAGGGCATTAGAAGGAGTCCATCAACATATTCCCTATGCCTTATCTCCAGATAATCTCATTTTTCAGATATATTTAAGAAGCTTTCAGAAGAAAAGCTATTTTGTTCTTCAGCAAAGCCTGAAGAACTACAAGGCTGTTATTGTAGCAAGCTTCAGTCTTTGTTGGACAGTCCCAAACTGTTCTTATTTCTTCCATTTTCCTTATCTAGACCTGGTGATTCCATAAGGGAGCTACCTGTATCCACTTGCCTTTTGTCAGAACCACATCAGAAAGTCTTTGAACTAGCTTAACATCATCTTTGGGATAACGTTGGTCTTTCACCTGTCTCGTGTGCCTTTTGGAAACATTGAAGATTGTTTTCTCAATTACAGCTTCCTGATGCCTTCAGAATGTCAGTACAGTGTGGGTGTAACTTCCAGGGTGTGTACCAAGATCCGTTAGGATTTGGGGAGCAGAGATTTTAAAGTAGCAAACCAGTGCTTTGAAGTGAATGTTTGGTGTTTCAGATCTTCAAAAAATAATGTTGACCTGAAAGTGTAGCTCAGTGGTAAAGTGTCTGCTTAGCACGTGTGAGGAAGGCCCTGGGGTAGATCCCCAGCACAATAAAGAAGGGGAGCAAGGGAGAGAGTAAGCATGGCATATCAATAAATAAGGTGGATGGATGATGGATGGATGGATGGATGGATGGATGGATGGATGGATGGATGATGGATGGATGGATGGATGGATGATGGATAGATGGATGGATGGATGGATGGATGGATGGATGGATGGATGGATGG
>JADRCC010575345.1:3242-23652 GCA_019843855.1 Hylomyscus alleni
AGTTAAGCTCCCAGTAGGAGAATAAAGAGTTCTTAGTGAGCTATGAAATGTCAGGTGGGTCAAAGCCATATAAGGTAAGGAGGAACCAGGGTGGCCTCTGTGGCAAGGCGTGGCCCTGACTAGGACTGGGCACTGGTGTGGACATGAACGGGGCTTTAGGGCCTGAGATGTTAGAAGGGGCAGGGACCGTGAGGACGGAATGATGGAGGTCTGGGGAATGGACTGGGCAGTTTGGGCTGGAGTGTTTAGTGAGGTCAGAGTTCACCAGGTGTCTGCCATTTCCTTCACACACTCCTTGTTCTTCATCTCACTTCAAGGGCAGCTCTGGCACACCCTGGGAACTATAGACTGGATTTAGCCTTGGACTTGTACTGGGTAGTTTACCTTCCACTCCTTCCACTGTTTTAGCACTGAGGACCACTGTGAGAGCAGGCACATGGGGGATTCAGGGCCACCTTTACTTCAGACAGTAAGGAGGAGGAGGGTGGAGATGTGACCCATGCTAACACATCCCAGACATCAGACGCTTCCAGCCTCTGCTTTACTCTCAGAATAAAGGTGAGGTGGAAGTTTTCAATGTCAATGCTATAAAAAAGAAGCTAAGGTTCTGAAAACATAGCTAATGTACAGACAAGCTCACACAGCATCCTAAACATATATCCCATGCATGCACTACCCTCTGCACAGAGCCCAGCCCAGGAGTTTGTTCTACACCAGGAAAATGTAAGGACAATCTTGAAGGATCGAGCTTAAGTCTGAGGGATGACTCAGTTGGTAAAGTGCTTACCACATAAGTTTGAAAACCTAAGTTCCATCTCTGTCAACTCCGTAGAAGCCAGGCCTCGTGGCCTTTGCCTCTGTGCTGAGGAAGAAGAGAGGCAGGCTCCTGGGCCTCACTGGCAAGCTAGTGTAGTTGAACTCAGGAGCTCCAGGCTCAGTGAGAGATCCTGTTTCAAAAACTAAAGAGGAGGGGAAGTGAAGAAGACACAGGGCATTGACCTCTGGCCTCCACATGCACACGTGTGCATAAGCACTCGAACACACACACACACGCACACGCACACACACACACACACACACACACACACACTCACATACTCACACACACTCACACAACTCACTCACACATACATACTCACACTCACATACACTCTCACACACTCGCACTCACACACTCATACACACAGTCACACAGTCACACACACTCACACACACTCACTCATACACACTCACACACACACTCATTCATACACACTCACACACACATACACACAATTAAGCTAATCAGAATTCCTTAAAAACTTGAAACATTCTCTAATGTGATGCCAATCTAACAGATACCTTTTTTTAAAAAAAGGATTTATTTATTTTATTTATATGAGTGCTTATAGCTCTCTTTGGACACAGCAGAACAGGGCATTGGGTCCCTGTTACAGATGGTCGTGAGCCACCATGTGGTTGCTGGGAGTTGAACTCAGGACCTCTGGTAGAGCAGTCAGTGCTCTTAACCACTGAGCCATCTCTCCAGCCCTAACAGATAGCTTTTAAATCTATATATTTGTTGTATCAGTTTTGTTTCTTCTCAGAACCCTGACTAACACAGGTCCTGAGGGCACATAGTGGCCCACAGGCACACTGACACCACACTTTTTCTTCAAGACCTCCTGGTGGTTCATCCAGTGAGGCAGCTACCAGTCCTGTGATGCCACCACATCGAACCCCAGTGTCATCAGCTGCACCAGTCAATGTGGACCAGCTGTCTTAGCGCAGCTCCATGGCTTTGAGATCTTGGAGTCCATTTTGTAAAAGTCTGACTTTTTCCTTTAAAGACGTATTTATTTATATTATTTATATGAGTATACTGTAGCTGTCTTCAGACACATACCAGAGGAGGGCATCAGATCCCATTACAGATGGTTGGGAGCCACCATGTGGTTGCTGGGAATTGAACTCAGGACCCCTGGAAGTGCAGACAGTGCTTTTAACCACTGAGCCATCTCTTGAGTTCCTCTGACTTATCTGTTTTAATGTTGAAAGATTTGCCTCAACTTCTGGAATCTGCAATGACTCAGGCTCCAGAGGGAAGAGATTGTGCCCTGGGGAAGTCAGATGAGATGGTTTTTCCTTCACCCTGTTAGTTAACATCTGAGATAAGCAGGAGGGCCTCACCTATGTGTAGCAGTCCTTTTCATGAGCCAGGAACTAGTCAGTTTGTTATACATGCCTGTTCCTCACTCAGGTGACCAGGCCTGCTCCTGGACAGGCAGCTGTGTTTCCAGGAAATTGCACAAATGAGCCTAGCATGCATCCTCTTACCCCCACTGAGAGGCACTGGGGAACATACGCCCCAGCCAAACGCCATATGGGAGGGATGGCTACCATGCAGCGTGGACAGTCAGGTTCTCCTTTTGCAGTTTTGTCGGTCTTGAACTGGTACTGACCCACTATGTGCTTTTTAAATATGTAAAAACATTTCTCCCCATTTTTCTTTATTTTATCGAAAGCAGCTATACTATCAGATGACCTAAAATGTCATTTTTTTGGCTAGGTGTGGTGATGCACTCCAACACTCAAGAGTCCTAGTCAGGCAGATCTCTGTGAGTTTGAAGCCAGCCTGATCAACATAATTTAAGTTTCAGGACAGCCAGGGTTACATAGTGAAATCCTGTTAAAAACAAAAGAGAGTCACATTTGCATGTTAAAACCCTGAATGTGGTAGGTACCATTTGCTGGTGCTTGAAGAGAGCAGGTGGCAGGTGAGGGTTGCCAGCTCTGAGCCAGGGGCCCTGGTGATGTAAGGATGTTGGAACCAGGACACCTGATCTCAGCAGAGTGCTCCTGGATGACAAACCTGTCCTGGTGACATGTTTCTGGATCTATAGCCCTCTCATCCTTGTAAATAATACAATGTTGGACATAATACAGAATGTTTTACTCACATTCACCCAAGTGAGTTGCCCTCAGAGCAACCACAGAGGGCTTTATGTGAAAGCCTTCCTTTCACATAATAATATACACCAGGAACAAGCTTGGTTCATGGAATGTACTTTTTGCAGATCACATTCAGGAGGCCCTCGAAAGAGGTTTTACAAACCTTGTTTAACCTCTGACCTCCATGCTGATTTGGCAAATGATCCCTTAATCCTATGAGTTCATCTAATCAGTTTCTCATTGAACCACTGAGTATCCTGAACTTCAGACTGAAGTGCTCCTGCGGATGAGCGGGAAATACGTGATCTCCAGCAGGGTTTCCTGAGCTGATATCTAACAGGAATTTGGGGTTTCTTGCTTAAGTTCCTCATCTGATTCTAAAAGCCAGCCACGAGTGCTTGGTGTTCCAGCCTTTGTGTTCTTGCTGTGGGAGGAGATGACACTTTGGGAAGTGCTGCGCCTGTCTGCACATGCCAGTGGCACATGTTCCAGACTGTCCTCTTGTTTGCCACCTTTGATTCAAGACAAATCTAGAGAGCAGTTGAGCATGGTGACCTTTTGGGGTACACCTGCGGGTATAGTGTGTGTATGTGTATATACATCATATACATACACATATACATAAAATCCCGGCATGGGGCTTCCTCTATTCAGGTTCGGAACCTTGGACAGTGTCTTGCAATAAATGACTTCTAAACTGATTGATTCCGAAATCTCTAAATCCATTCCTTTTCACGTGCAGGAAGTGTATGCCTGTTTTGGGCCACAGTTGTTCCTTTTGACTTTATTTGGGATCTTTTGCTCCAACATCAACCTTTTTCTTAGTGATGGGGAGTGATAAATGGACACTGCATAGACCCTAGAAGGATTTCTACCCTGAATGCCTTAGAGTGTGACTTATGAGTTACTGAAAACTTTGAGTCGTCTTTCCACGGCAATCCTTTGGCTGCCTCTTCCAGGCTGAGAAGTAAGGATGCATGTCTGTGGATGGACTGCAGCGCAGCCCTCAGCCAGCTGTGGTTGTCTTGTGTCCTCTGGACAGGTGCTGGTGTGGAGACCTCAGTGTCACTCGGTCAGCGTCACTTGGTGCCTGTTGGTGGAGGTGGCGGTGTGGTTAAGAACAGCCACAGCCGACATGAAAACATTTGTGACATTTTCTAAAACAAGAATCCGACCATCCAGGGACATTATAGTGGATATTTATGGACCTTAGGCTGTCAGTGTAGAGGTGAGATGACAAGGAGGTGAGGTGGGTAGATCCGGATGCTTCTCCGTATCTGGATGGCCGTACTCAGATGACAACTAATGTAGTTGCTCCAAAGATTTCAGAAGAATGGACTTTGCCCCACGATTTACCCTGGAGGAGCTCAGATCTCTTCCCTCCTTGAATGGGTTAGTTGGACTGAAGCCCAGTGTGGTGTAGAGTGGCAAAGCTCGAGTCTTGAAAACACAGAGGGAGAGGAGCTAAAGCTACCCTGCTTTCCTCACGAGGAACCGAGAATGTCTAAAGCCTGATAAAACAGAAGACAGCTCTAATGCAGCCAGCAATGCGAAGCCTCAGGACAGATTATGTGGCAAAGCAGTGAAGCCAGAGCGAGCACTCCGTACAGTCAGCAGGGTGATATGGGCATGGCAGAGAAGTTGCTTGCTTTAAAACTTGGAAACTGAGCAATGCCGAGCCAAGTTCAGTGTTCTGAAAAAAATTATTTCCATTTTTTTTCCTTTTCAGAAACCCCCTAAGATGAGAATTAGGTGACAGACAAGAGAGGAGAGGAGGGGAGGGGAGGGGAGAAGTGGGGAAGAGACGTGAGCAATCCATTTTGTGGGCCTGAGGGAGAAGAAAGAGTGAGAAGACAAACGCACAGAATCATCCTAGGCACACGGGTCCTTGCAGCAGAGCCACAGAAGCCCAGACTAGAGCGTTAGGTTCTGAATGACCCTCTGAAGCCCCCCAAAGAGAACCCTTGATCCAGAAGGACCCTCCCCAGCCAGGTATTGACAGCTATCCCACCTCCAACATGGTGAGCTCGGCTGGATGGACAGTGGAGGCTGAGACCACAGACACCAACCAGGGAAAGGAGAAAACAGAAAGAAGGGATTGAGCAAAGTCCACGGACTGGACTGCAGGTCCCTCGAGAGCGATCAAGCACCAGGAGTGAAGCTGGCGCGTGCAGAGTTCTCTACAGAAGCAGAGCTCCTAATGGGGAGATAACCACAAGTAGACGAGGTTGAGTGCTCCACAAGGAAACATTTAAGTTGTAGCCTACTGAAGAGCTTTCAGGTGTCGGATAGCCCACACCTGAGGCCCCTGCCAGATTTTTTTAATGCTTGCTTTAAAGTATTAATACATACGAAAGGTTGCTGGACATTCGCAGAGAAAAACCTCCATATGAAAGGTTATATCTAAAACTAACAAGTGAAGAGGAATCAAAAAAGGTAGAAAAGAAAGTATTTCCTGGGGGGGGGGGGAGACTCAGAAAGAAGGTATTTAATTCATAGACACAAAATTCACGCAATATTTAAACCAAAAGACAAACTCAGAGTAAAAAGGCCTAGAGACTATAAGTATGATCACCAAATAAAATAGATGTGGAAAAGGGAATGATACCCACAGGGACGGTGTAGTAAAAAGAAACCAGAGCAGAAAGAGAAATATAGGAGAGAAGAAAATGATGAAAATCGCAAGAAGTCATCACTTAATGAGAATTTATAAAGAGAAAGCAGAGAAAAGGCATTCAGATTTCTCAGAATCGAGGCGTATGATTTTCAAGATTGAAAGAACACATCAAGTTCCCAGCACAATAGATAAGAAAAGATTTGTGGTCCAAGCACATGGCTGTGTAATTAAAAAAAAAAAAAAAAGACAAACAAACAAACAAAAACCAGAAATTAAAGAACTAAAACCCCAGAAAAGCTGTGGATCAGACTTTAAAATAAAGCCAGAGAAACAAACTAGGTCACTTGTAAAGGACCAGGAACCAGCTTAGAGGCAGCGCCCACAGACTCCTGAGGGCTGGCAGCTTCTCATCAAGAACCAAGCAGTGTCTGAGCTCCCTGTGTCCACCGCCACGTCACGTGATAGCACGAGAGAAAGAGGTAGAGCTGCTCTTCTCTACCTCAAGCTCGAGAGGAAATCATTCGGTACAAATATGACAAAGGACAGACAGGACTGGTGCCTGAGAAGTACAGAAGATCATGAAGAGAAAATCAAGAGTGCTTAAATAAGTTAAAAGATCAATATGGTGAGGACATCAGTTCATCTCTAAGTCAGGGAATCCCACAGTTGCAGAGAGTGTATGTGATGCTCTTGTCTTACAAAGGATTGGACTCAGAGCCTGGTGCATGCCAGACCAACACTCTACCGCTGGACCTGGAAGGAAAAGGTCTTAGTAGGTTAGCTAGGTGGGCTCAAACTTTGCTCCTCCTTCCTCAGCCTCCTGAGTGCAGGAGACAGAGCTGCGCAGCACCATGCCTGTTCAGTAGAAGGAACTTCTTGGCTTATATTTACTTGAGGAGAAAGTTAAAAATTTTACATGGAAATTCAAAATACATAGAGGAACTAAAACATCTTATTTCAGGGAAACAAAACTGGGCAACTTATACTATACATCCGTGAAGCATATTGGAAAAACACACCAGGACTGTGCAATGTTGGCGCAAAGACAGATCAGTAGATCAGTATTGCAAAACTGAGTCACAAAGGTAGAACTAGGCATATGTGGCCAGTTGATCTGGAGGAAGGGTGCCTTACTTACTTACTTACACTCATTTATACTTACTTACGACAGGGACTTAGTATGAAGCCCTGGCTAGCCTTGGTCAGGCTACTCTCAAACTCCTCATCTTCCTGCCATAGCTCACAGACTAGGATCATGAGTAGAGTCTACCACATCTGGCTATTCCAATTTATTTTTTTTAAAAAAAAATTCTAATTTTTTTTTATGCATAGGAGTGTTTTGCCTGTATACATGTCTGATACACGTCTGGGCACCACATTTGTGTCTGGTGCCCAAAAGAGGTCAGAGAGGAGCACTACTCCCAAGGAACTGGAGTTACACCTGGTTGTTAGCCGCTGTGTGGATGCAGAAAATCAAACCGGGGCCCTCTGCCAGAACAAGGAGTGCTCGACCACTGGGCCATCTCCACGGCCCCTTGGTTGAATTGACGTTTGACAGATGCTGAGGCAGGGGAAAGGAGAGGAGGGTGTCTTCAAAATACCAAACTAGAACAAATAATCCTGGGCAAAAGATGTAACCTTCCGGCGGGGAGGTGTGTTGGGTGGGTGGGTGGAGGAACACCCTCATAGAAGGAGGGGGAGGAGGATGGGATAGAGGGTTTCTTGGGGGTGTGTGTGTGATGGAAACTGAGAAAGGAGATAACATTTGAAACATAAGTAAAGAAAATATCCAATAAAAAGAAAAATATATATATAACCTTCCTTCAGACCATGAGCCACTGGGTGAACAGGGACCACATGATGGTAAATGCCCTTTGACAGACCTCCCTGGTCCTGGCTACCGGAGCCCACTTACCCATGGGATAGTGAGAACTCTCAGTATGGCCGCTGCAAAGAGACGCTGCTTTGCTTTACTTGTTTATTCTGAGACAGCTCTGCTGACCTAGAATTCACTGTGGAGAACAGGCTGGCCTAGAACTTATAGTGACTCTCCTGCCTCAACTTCCTATGTTCTGGGATTACAGTTGTATATCACCATGCTTTTCTTTATTTATTTTAACTGGGTGGCTGCTAAATGTATTTGTTTTAGATTTGTTTATTTTCTGTGTATTGATGTCTTGCCTGCAGGTTTGTCTGTGCACAGCGGTGCATGCTGTGCCCTTGGAGGTCAGAAGAGGTAGTTGGAGCTCCCAGAAGTGGAGTTACAGGTGTGTGTGAGCCATGATGTGGGTACTAAGAATCAAATCCGGTTACTTTGCAAGAGTCACATGTGGTCTTAACCACTGAACCATTGCTCCCGCACCCTACATGTGAAATCTAAAGAGCGGCATACAATAATTGGCTACTGAATTGGACAGCAAATTCTGGGGTGAACTTGGGAAAGAAAATTATAGTAACTCGGAATTTGGCATGGATTTCTTAATTATGATACAAAAAGTTTGGGGTATAAAAGGAATCAGTAAATGAGGCCTTCATCAAAACCCCTCTAAATTTTTCTTCTTCAAAAGACAAAACATTTGCTGAAGAGCTGTATTGTGTTCAGAATATACGCGATCTCTAGTGAGTCATGATTCACACCTTGAACCTCAGCATTTGGGATGCGGAGGATGGCGGATCAAGGCCGAGGTTGGCCTCAGAGACAGTAGGTCCTGTCTCAAAGAGTAAGACAAAGCAACTCTTAAATCTTCATAATATAAAAATAACCCACAAACATGGTTAAAAAGTAACAGAGAATTTCCCCCAAGAAGCTGTCAGGATGACCAATGAGCATCTGGAAAGAGGTGCCAGGGTTAGTAGTAATTGGTAAAATACAAATTGAAAAGCAGTGGGGTAATACTACATATTCAGCCATAGAGCTAAGACGGGAAAACAAGTGTGGGTGTGGATGTGGATAGACAGACCCCTCAGGCCTGGCAATGCCATCGCCTCAGCTGAACAAATATGGCCAGGGAAAGGCCCTGCTCCGTCAGAATATCCTCGACAAGTGTGCACGAGGCCTTGCGTTCGACTCCCAGGACGCAGAAGAAGTAAATACACTAAAAAATCTCAGCACTTAGAAGTTAGAGGTGGAAAAATCAGGAGTTCAAGATCACCCTCAGCTCCTTGGGGAGTTTGAAGCAGCCTGAGATAGACCTTATCATAGGACATGCCTTACTACTAGGGGTTAGCAGAAAAGATATGAAAGTACGTGTCTTTACATGTACTTATATCCAAATTCGTAAAGTAAGACTGAAAACAAGTATTTACCAATGGCGAGTAAACAGACTGTAGAATATAGCCATAAGGAAGAATATTACTGGGGTTGGAGATTTAGCTCAGTGGTAGAGCGCTTGCCTAACAAACGCAAGGCCCTGGGTTCGGTCCTCAGCTCTGGAAAAGAAAAAAGAAAAAAAAGAAAAAAAAAAGGAAGAATATTACTTAACAAGAAAGAAAGAAAGAAAGAATGTGAAGAAGGAAGAAAGGAAGAAGGAAACAGAGGACCTACTGATACCCACACTATAATGGAATGAATCTCAAAATGATTATGGTAAATAAGTGAAAGAAATCAGGTTAAAAAAAGTTTATAAAAATTCTGCTGATAGAAACTTCTAGGAATTGCAAAGCATTCTGTAGTGATGAAAGGCAGTGTGTGGTTGTCTGTGGATAGAAGCACTGCTGGGCCTGAGGAGAAAAAAGAAAATTTGAGGGTGGTAAATTAAATGTATCCATCGTCTTGATTGTGGTCCTGCCATTTTGTCTAACTATATCAGCTTTATACTATAGTAGGCACAGCTTATTTACAAATCAAGTATCCATAAACAAACTGTATTTTTTTTAAAAAAAGGTAAGGACTGGTCTCAAGTAACACAATAAATGAGAAGACAAACTTTCAAGGGAATATTTTTATACCAATATTTCACTTGAATCCTATACCCAGCTAAAATACCACTCTTGTCTTGCTGTCATTTAGAAGAGATCACCTGCCGAAACAAGGGTGGGAAGCAAGGAGACAAAGAGTAAGAGATCTAGTGGGTTTGGGGATATAGCTCATCTGGTAGAGAGCTTGCTTAGCACATGTGAGATTGATTCCAACCTCAGCCTCAGATAATTCAAATGTGTAGCACATGCCTGTCATGAGAGGACTCAGGAAGGAGAAGCAGTAGGAACGAATGTTCAAGACCATTCTTAGCAGAGAGCTGGAGATCAGTGTGAGATACACAAGATCAACAAGGGGTCCACAAATTTGAGAGCTACACGGAAGAGAGATGGACCACTGTGTGAGGGCAGCGACCATGGCACCCTCCAACCTGAAGCAAGTAGACGCACAGTGGCCCTTGAAGGAAGCTGAGCTGAGGGTGCTCCTGCTCTTCTGCATGTGACACTGTTTGTTTGCTCTGCACGTAATGAAAAAAAAAAAAAAAAAAAAACTAAGCAGGTGAGGGATCTCACCAAACAAGGCCATTAGAGAAGTTACAGAGTCCAGTCCTGCTTTACCACAGGCTCAGCCATGAATAGTGCTGTCTATTCAAAACAAACTCCAAATGTCAATGGAACTAACTGGGGATCACCTGCTGTGAGAAAGATGGGTAGGTTGGTGGGGTGGGGGAGGAAGATACAAAAAAATATCAAGAATGTCTCAGTTGCTACAAAGGTCTGACTGAGAAATGACTCAAGTGATCAGATCAACGTTGACCAAGCAGGGCCGGCATTGGATGCAGAGGTATGGATAAGAAGACATGGGGGAGATGACCGAGATTTAAGAACCAGCTGCTAGGAAGGGCAGTTGGGGTCAGGGGAGAAAGGAGCTGCTGGGAGCCTTGAAAGATTGGCAGCACTCGCTCTTTTGTACAATGTTCACGTGTATTAAATTAATCATAAACACTAGACCCCGTCCGCTCTAGATTCCTTAATGACAGGTCCTTTGGTAGATGACTTAACTCCTGGTTTCTTTTGAGGGCCTGGTATAGTTAAGTTAGAGGGTGCCCACTTAGCCTGCTGGAGGCCCGGGGTTCGATCTCAGCTTACTGTACTGACTACCCAGAAGTGTGGGAGGGTTGGAGAGCTGGCATCCGCTGTGTGGTATTGTCTCTGCACAATGTTCTTCCACAGGAACGAAGGTGATTTACAGTGGCACGTGTAATTCCACAAAAGAAATCGGATTAAGGATAAGTAAGAAAAAAATGAGGTAAGTGTGGCATGTTCAGCCTAGAATTGTTCAGTTTCCTATCTCCGGGACTGTGTCCCCAAGGGGTGAATTTCATATGTGTGCTCACTGGTGCTGCCCTAACACGGCGACCCATCTCTCCCCTCCAGCCTTCTGCGACTCCCACCACACAGGCAGCCGATTATTAACCTGGGTGACTCAGGTCAACTGGAGGGCAGCCGCCCAGCTGTGTGAAAGGCTTCTGCAGAGGCCTGGGAGATATGAGAGAGCTTGCAGGGCCGTAGCACCTGTCCTGGAGCAGGGACAGGACCTCAGAATGCACACAGGAAAGTGGACCAGGAAAGATGGCTCACAGTCAGCAGTGAACACCATGGCTTGAATTGAGTTTCCCAGAGAGAGCTCGAAGCCCTGAGCCAGGACACTGGGTGGCTAGCAAGGTCTTTGCAGGCAGACAGGTCAGAACAGGGTCATCTGTGAGGCTCTCAGCTAATGACTTCTGTCCTTTAAAGGGGTTTGGAAAAATGTGGTGATCACTCAGTCAGGAAAATGCTGACCATACAAGTGTATGGATCTGGCCCCCAGAATACACTTAAAAAGGCAGGTACGCACGCAGCGCAACCGCAACCGCAGTGCTGGACAGTAGCAGGCAGATCTCTGAGGTTCATTGGTCAGCTCTTACAGACTACTTGGTGAGATTCAGGTCCACGAGAGAACCTGTCTTAGAAATCGAGGTGGACAGTGACTGAGAAACAGCATCCACCGTTTACATATGCAAGTGTGTATACAGATGCATGTGCACCCTCCCCTGCATACAAACATGCATACACTCATACATACATACAGAAGAAAAAAATAGAAAAGAAAGGAAAGGGACTTTAGATGCAGGCACCTATAGGGGCCTTTATACACAGCAAAGATGGAGGCAAAAAACCGATGTGGCTTCTACAATCGTAGCAATGCCAAGTCCCAAGGCAGCAGCCTCTGGGGAGTGTGGCCATGTCTTCCCTGCTCGCATCTCCAGAGAGCTGTGCAGGATAAGTTTTGTTCTGCAAGGCTCCCTGCATGGCACTCTGTTATGGGAGTCCCAGAGACCAGCCCAGAGGGTGCCTGGCTGCACAAGCAGTCCACATAATCCTCTGACTTGAAATAGTTCCAGCAGTTTGCGGACAGCAGGATCCTAATTCCAAATCGGCTTGGGACCTTTGATGTGTTCCTTCCAGGCTGAGGAGAGGTCCCCGAGGACCCCATGTCTGCTAGATTGTAGGTCTGTCACTAAAACTCTACCTTTCTAGTATTTGTCCTTGGCAGTGGCTTCTCTTGTCTCTGCCTGTGATTCCTTTCTTGTTTCCTGAAAACCTCTTATTTCAGATTCCTGTACTATTACATGCATTTCTTAACCAGAGTTATATTCTCTATTTGTTCCTACGGTCCAGACTGTGATAGACACACACAAGTTTTTTTTTTTTTTTTTTTTTTTTTTAAAGTAACATGTCTTCCCTCACGTGCAATGAGAAGGCCACGACAGAGAGGCCAGAGTCAGCTTCATCTGCTCTGATGGGTCTCTTCATAGTGAGGCTCTAAACAACGCCCCCCCCACACACATTTTTGCTGGGCATTGGGGAAGGAATCAAAGAATGGAGTCAGGTTCTACTTTTTTGCTCAAGGAAGAGTCCAGCAAAGCTCACTTGCCAGATAACAGCATCCCCCTTCCACTTAATCCTAAGATTTACTCAACTAAACAAAGAAGAAAATACAATCTAATGTAACAAAAATCTTTTTGTGAAAAGTAATTTAATCTGTGAGGTTGAAATACCACATTCAAAGGAAGCATTTTCCCATACTCGTATATAGTTGCTGAACATACAAGGTAAACTATTTGAAAAAAATAAAAAGAAAACACCGTTCCGACGCTGGGGTTCAGGGCCTCGGTGGTACCACAGACTCCTCCACAGGGTTTCCTTCCCTGTTGGGGGTGGGGCTCTGGGGCTGGCACATGCCAGACTACAGCATGAACATTAGTCCTTCACTCCCGGAGCTGAGCTGAGCGGTCACGTGGTGCAAACACCATCTCTGGGGCATGCACATCGCCCACACATCCAGAATGAGACACTGTAACCATCCTGTGGCCAAGAACAGAAAGAACACGGTCCACGACTGTTTATACCAGAGAATAAGAGAAGACTTAAAGTTGAGAAGCTCTGCACAGCTTTTATCGAGGGTCTCTTCATGCAGATAAGCATCCGTTGAAGAGAGAGTGGACATCCTGGTGTATGGATCATTCCCCTCCAAACGTGACAGAAAGCTAAGGACACAAGTGCCGGGCACAAGCGCCAGAGTTCACACGTTGCTAGTGTTCTGTGTCCCCGATTTAAAACTCAGTTACATCAATGAGTAAGATTCCACCATAAAAACTTCCTTGCTCATTTAAAAATAAGTAAATAAATAATAAATTGTTTGCTTCAGTCTTTAGACTGAGAATACTATTAGAAATGTCATCTCAATTTCAAAACACTGGCTGTGAAATCTGGATAATAAAATAAATTATCTACTCTGTAAGTGGAAATTATATAAAATTCTTAAAAACTAATTAAACCAACACTTTATTATTCCAGAATGAATACATCACCTCTGGCAATTATTTGCAGGAAAAATAAAACTGTTTCTCAAGCCACAGCTTAAATTAAGCCATGCAACTGCGTGAAGACACAACCGACAACTCATGTTTCTAAATCATTCTGTGAGCTGAGGCTTAATGCTGTTGTGAACAGTGCAAAATTTCACACTGTCCACGGCTCCCAGGCTAAGAGAAACATTTACTGCTAGGTTTGTTATGCACTTTAGACCAAACAATTTAAAATATATTTCTGTTCTGATAGCTTGGCAATCATTTTAAAGCAGTATACAGAGATTAAAGTAAATATTCTCACTTCACTCTTCAAAGAATAAAAGTTCTCTAGCACAGGTGTGCCAGCCCTGTGGCCCACCATCACGGGCATACCAGGATAGCTGACTGCAGCCAGACACATTTCAAGATCACAAGTTTGCCTTATTGCTTCTTAGCCACATGTACTGCTCGGCTGAGCCCTGCCAGGCTGGGGTTTCCTGGTCTGCTCTACCCCTACGGGAATCAGTTTTCATGCCAAAATTGTTTGTCAAAACATTGTTTCCTAAAGCTGATATGTCACCTGCAGCCGTTTAGCTCCAAGCTCACACGAGCTGAGAACTACCTTCAGCGAGGAACTTCCTTCAAAAGACCTCTAAGATGTCCTGAGTTGCCTGTTCTCCATGAATTACAAACCCTGCAGTGTTTCTCTAAGTTCACTGTGGGGACCCAAGGAACCTCCAGCTTGGGACCCCTAGGAGTAGAGAACAGAGTTAGAGCAGGCAGTGTGCCCAGCTTGATGCAGAGGGATGGACTCAACAGTCTCCTGTGCTCCATGCTGACTGACGCCTCCACAGCCAGGATCTGTTTGGGGTTTAGGGATTTCAAATCTGCAGGCCACATATTCAGACTCACACAAGGGCTAATAAACCAGATGCCTGGAAGTAACTCTGTTAGGGTCAGCTGATAACCATGTCCATGTGAATCTCACAGCATCTAGATACCTCCATGTGCCAGGAGCCCTCAGTCTCCCGGAGTGGCTGGGTGGAACAGTAAGCACTGTAGGGGTGTGGTTCAATGCAGGCCATGGCAGCTCTTCCCTGCTTCACTTCCTTTCCAGCCTGAAGCCCTCTAGTGCAAAGAGGAGTTCTACCCCAGGCTCTAAAGGAAAACCTATCTTTTTGTTGTTGTTGTGTTTTTTTTTTTTTTTTTTTTTTTTTGAGACAAGGTTTCTCTGTGTAGCCCTGGCTGTCCTGGAACTCATGCTGTAGACCAGGCTGGCCTCAGAAATCTGCCTGCCTCTGCCTCCCAAGTGCTGGGATTAAAGGCGTGTGCTACCACTGTACTCTGCATCATTACTGAGCTCCCTGGACTTGCCAGGTATAGCAGGTCTCCAGGGGATTCTGAGGCAACGAGCATGCTCTCCACCACTCGGCTAGTATGGAGACCACAGTGAAACCTCTGGGCCCATTCTCCGAGTCTGCTATTTGAGGAATGAGACACACCCCTGCCCAGCTGTGAAGCCAAAAAGCTCCTCTGTCCACTCTTGTGGTTCTGGCCCTGCCATAGCCACAGCCCAGAGCCACAGCCAGGAGCTCACAGCTCTTTACACAACAAGAACACAGCAGGTGTTCTGTCCCACTGTCCCACCTCTGGACTACAGGTCTGTCTATACCCAGAAGGCCAGACTGCTCCACGGAAGCAGGCCAGCCTTCTGTACGCTGGTCCTGTGATCCCTGCATCTGCCCTGTGAACTCATCTCACATAAACGATTATGTCGTCTCTCGGCGATGTGCACAGAACCCGTCTGTGTTGGAAATTACAACTTCCTAAAATCCCAAATCAGACATGGCTGTGGTGCTCACAGCATGTGGTTTGTTGACAGGCGCTTGGTGACGTTGGGGTATCTGTCCCCATGTGACCTCTGGTCCCTTCACTCACACAGGGCCAACAGCAGGGACTGTAAGAGCAAGTTTGGGAAGGTGACCAATAGATTCTAAATAAGTCACCCGGAAATGTTATAAATCTCCTAAATTCTATTTGAATATCTTCATAACGGTTTTACTTTAAAATGTATGTTACTGACATTGATATCAAACTTGTAGTCTGTGGACTGGTTTTAAGTTTACCTACATATATTTACATTTATATTTATATTTATATTTATAATGTCTTGGATACAACTGATAATCTAATTTGACTGTGACTTTAGACATCATTCCATTGTTTAGAATAGCTACTGCATATGATCTACTTACATTAGAATAATAATGTGTCCTCTTATTTTTTATGCTACATGTAATTTCCCTTAGCAAGTAGATCATGTAATATATCTAAATTTCATAGTATTTTAAAACCAACACTACATTTGTACTTCCCCCTTCCTCCCTGGCTGGAACATTGAAATAAATGATTTATTGTTTTAATTGAGCATTTTAAAATTTTAAAATGAAAAAAATTTCCCATTCTCTCTGGCTTCAAATCTAACTCACCTGCCAGTCAGATACCATGTTCTTCCACAGCCGCATGGTGGGCCGTGGCTGTCCTTGTGAACACAGTGAAGGCCACCCCATTATCACCCAAGACAAGTCAGTTTATCTGCACACAGCACTTCCATGCACACAGATTTCCCTGTGAGACACTCTAACAGGGTCTGCCCATTTCACAGATGTAGATCTGGTATGTCTGAGGAGAGTGATGTGGTTATTTTGTATGCACCAATAAATGGTGCCTCATGGCTAGCAGGAATGTTTTGGTGCACAGGGTGGTTTGATCCAGATTATGCATACTCAAACCCACCTGGTAAAAACAAGGCCTTGGGAAGACTGGCCCCAGCCGGCCTTTCACTCACCCATTTCTGAAAATATTCACGAGTGTGTATGTGTATGTGTGTGTGTGTCTGTGTGTGTGCGCGAGCGCGCGTCCGCGCCTCTCCTCCCGGGTCTGCATAGGCTGCCCTTCAGGAGATCCCAGATGTATTTGGGGTGTGGTTGTGTGGGCTGAGACAACCATTCAGGAGTAGGAAATAGTAGTAGGTTCCATAACTACCTTCCAGACACAAGATCCAAATAAAGCCACTCAAAATCTCTCTCTCAAAAAAAAAAAAAAAAAAAATCACCAATTGAAGAATTAAATGAGCACTTTACAAACAACAAATTGCTGCTCTGATCTCAATGATCATCACAGTTGCTCACTGCACACACACACACACACACACACACACACACACACACACACTGTCTGAAATACAGGCTTTCCAAGTGTTTTCCAGGGCCAGCATCCAGCATCTTCCCCACAGTGCCAAGAGGACAGATTCTTGCAGCCCCTCTGCTCAGCCTGCCTGGGTCCGGGTCAGAGTGCGGAGAGTAAGAGGCCACCGCTCTTGCAAAGCACAGAGTCTCTGTCTAGTGCCACAAGTCCAGTCCAAAGCCAATGTAACAGAGGCTCTCTTTTAAAGTCACATCACCACTACCACCAATCACAGTCCAGCACAGTGCAAGCCACCCAGGGAACCTTCCACACAGGGAGTACCAGGCAGTTACAAGACACGTGACTTCATGTGCTCTGTCTCCCTCAGGCCAGGCCAGATGCCTATGGCATGTGCTCTGTTGGTGGACTGCAATATCATTCCTCCTGTGTGACATGTGTCTCACTCAGGAGATGGTGAGCCTTGTCCAGCTGATCTTATGGGCACCTGGTAACAGACCAGTCAGTCATGCATGGTACAGGACATCTGCTGACCAAATAGGGAATGTGATATCTCTCTGAGAATTCCTACGCACAGGGTGGATCATGGCATTTCCCCCCCCTCCCCGCCACACCTGCCTCCTAAAATCCCAGTTCCACACGTCAAGGGTGTGCTTCTGTGTTACCTGACCATCCATGGAGGCCTCCTGTTTGCCGGGGCTCTGAAGCCCTGAAGGGCATGTCCTAAGGAGCCAGATGGTTGGTGGTTTAGGGCCTAAGTTGAGGAAGCTCTATTTGTCAGGTTTCAAGTAGAGGTCTTGGTCATCTTCGCCCTTCAGTTCAGTGTGGAAACAAAGGCCTGGCATCCAGCTCCCCCAGCAGAGATGTGCAAGCCCGAGAGGTTTAACTTACTAACACCTGAATCTGCTCACTGGTTAAACATGCTCAGCTCACCTGGAAGTCCTCACTCCTGCTACTTAGAAGGAAGACACTGGTCTCTTTAATTTTCTTTTTTTTTTTTTTCTAGAAGATCCTGATGCTGGAGTTTAGCTGTTTTTTTTTTTTTTTTTTCTTTCTCCATCTACAGGGAATTTTTGCCTGTGTGAAATTGGGCTCAGGTCTTGCAATGTGTGTGCCTCTTTTTACTCCCCATGCAGACCTGACTGGAGCAACCACCTCTGCCAAGCAGCATCCCTTGTTAGCATTTCCGGGGTGCTGGGAGAGAAAACACTGTCTGGGTGATGGCTCTTGTCAGTTTCCCCATTGTCAGGCCCAATCTTACGTTCCTCCACACTCACAATATTTCCCCACTGGGAACACGCCTGACATTGCAATTTCTCACAACTGCAGCTCTGCAGTGAATGCCTAATTCCCGAAACTGCAAAATCTAACAAAAGCTGATTTTTTCCACTGATTTGACTGGCTGACTATTCCAAGGCTTTGCGTGTGGTGACCTGCTGTTCTCCACAAACAGAGTCTTTAATGTACCCACGCGGCTGTTCTGAAGTGGCTGAGGGCAATTAAATCCTCAGGAGCTGCCCGCAGGGCATTCAGGAAGACTCTAAGGCCAGCGTCCCTGCCACAGACAAATTTCCCCCGAAGGTCACTTAGCAGCTGTTTCTGCAGCATTCTGCTCTTCTATTTTGAACTTTGAACTCGGAACATACTTTCTACCTAAGTGTGTGAGTCCACACGGCGGGCCCACTGTGCAAGGATTCTCAAGTTTATAATTTAAAACAAAAACAAAGAAACACTGAAAACTGGCTCTGTCCTGTCCCTGCTGGTGGAGTCTGCTCATGTGCAGGTGAGAATTTAGAAGATTCGGCAATTTTGTGCTTGTTATTTGTCCCACTCAAACATATGCTCTTTGTTTACGGGGATACTACTTCTTTGGGCTTTTTTATATTTTTCCGCATTTGTCAAACAACACCAGTTAACCGGTATCATCGCAGCAGGATTTCCCAACGGGGCCCTAAGGAAGACAAACCTACGTCCTTCCTTGCCTTCTGGCCTCCCTCCCCGTTCCAGGTCTCCATCAATGTGAATAAATAGTAGATTTTGCCCTCTGGTATTTCTCTCAACCAGGTCTGGTGACTAAACTGCTTTAATACCACCTTTGTGTCCTTTCAATACCATCTCGTCCTCAGTTCCCAAAGGCAGGAGGGCCGTGCAGAGTCTAAACTAAAGCAGGAGTTACGGAAGGACAGCTAAGTCCGGCTTCCAAGAACTTACTCTTATTTTTATTTACTTATATGTTGCTACTCAAGTAACCGGAACCTCTTGGGCCGAGGCCTGCGTAGCTTTCTCTTTAGACTCGAATCCCAAGGAATAGTACGCAGGTGGACTCCTAGACTTAGCCTGTGCAGACATTTCCCTGAGAACGAAACCTTTGAAGGTAGCTAGTCACTGGCCTAGACCCAGCCTGTGCCCGCTATTGCCCAGAACCCGGTTCTGCCTGGAGCTGCTGTCCACCCTGTCTTTCCCTTGTCCCTGCTTGCTTGGAGACCCTGCCCCTCCTCCCCCTCTCTGTGTCCACTTGTTGCGGTCCCGCCTGGGACCTGCTTGGTTTCCCGACCGATCTTAAAAGGGTTTGGCTTGAGGCTGACCCCTCAGGACTTTCTCCGCCGTAATCCTGCAGTCTAACACAAACGGCTCTTTTCTTAATTCCCCAACGGCCTCCGGGCAAGCGTGGACATGAGGAAGGTGGACTCCAAGCCCTTACTTTCCACCCCCGCAAGGATGGACGAGCTGGAAGAAAGCACGGATCGCCCTGAACCTGTCCCTCCGACGGGGCTGCTGGGCTGCAGAGCGTGCGAGTGGGGAGGAGAGGGGCTTAGGAGGCGGGAAGCGGACGGAACACCAAGACAAAGGGAGGGCTGGCAGCGCGTGGTGGGAGAGCCAAGCAAGAGCAGAGGCTGCAGACTGGAGGCTAGGGGAAGGGCGGGCGTGGGAAAGATGGTGGACAGGAGAGTGGTGAGAGGGACGCGAGGGCAGAGCGAGGTGCGGGCCTCAGCGGGCCGCAGAACCACAGAAGCATGGGTGACTTGGGACTCGGGAGGCAGCGTGAAGATCCACAGGAGGCCTGCCCGCTCCCCAAGGGGTCCTGGCCCCAACGCCTGGGACGGAGGATGCTGTCCGCCGCCGCACTGCCCTGCTGGTTCTGGGGGCGGGTAAAGCCGGGTCCTGCCAGGCACAGCTGGAGAGGGCGGGAGGAGGGAGGAGGAGGGCTGAGAAGAGAAGGAGGGGTGAGGCTTCCCAGCCTCGAGCTGGGGAGGCAGCCTTGAGCTGCGCTGCAGGAGCCTGGGCCAGTCCACCCGCCACCCTGCACGGAGGTACTCGGGCATTCTCGCCCCGGGGGCCCGCGCCGCGCCTCTCTTCCCCATCCGCCCTCCCTCTCAATCCCGCCAAGTCCTGCGCCAAGGCCAAGTCTGCTCTCCTGAACTTTCCCAGGACTCTAACCTACGGTTAGATTCCACCGCGGGGCTCCCGGACACCCGCTGCGGAAGCTGGGTTGGGGAGAGGGCGTGACCACAAGAGTTCAGGGGCCCAGAGCCAGCAGTGCTGAACCGGGGCTGGACAGAGCTTGCTTTCCTGCGTCCCCAGAACACGAGGGCTTCTCGAATAAACTGGAATTTTCCGGAGACAGAGCTCGGCAGTGCCCAGTCTTTGTCGGGGGAAAATGAAATGCGTGAATATGAGTGTTATTCTTCTCCCACACGCATGATTTTAATAGACCTATCAGTCACATCCCGACACATCTGCAGATCAGGCGCGCTGCGCCCGCAACTCCTTTAAAAAAATTAATTCGTTTCATCTGCCTACTAGTGGGTTTGAGGGAGGGTGTCAAAGTCTCAGTGGCAACAATAAAAAG
>JADRCC010575347.1:1717-14554 GCA_019843855.1 Hylomyscus alleni
AGGTCTACAGAGTGAGTTCCAGGAGAGCCAGGGCTACACAGAGAAACCCTGTCTTGAAAAACAAAAAAACAAAAAAAAAAACAAACCAAAAAAAGAAAGAAAGAAAGAAAGAAAGAAAGAAAGAAAGAAAGAAAGAAAGAAAGAAAGAAAGAAAGAAAGGCCAGCTCTCCTCTCACTGGGTACAGGCAGAGGGAAGCTGTGAGGATACAAGAGGCAACCGTGATCATTAATTACTGTAAGACAACCCAGAAACACAGACTGCATCAAACACAGTAGTTCTTTTCATGGTCCCAAAAGTCCAGGCCTCTAAGCCAGTGGTTCTCAACCTATGGGTCTCGACTCACTTACATAATGCTTCATAGCAGCAGCAAATTTACAGTAGTGAAGTAGCAACCGAATAATTTTATGGTTGAGGGTCACCACAACAGGAGGAACAGTATTACAGGGCTGCAATTGTCAGGAAGGCCGAGGGACACTGGGCACAGCATTAGGAAGGTTGAGAACCACTGCTCTAAATGACTCAGAACCTGGACTTCTTTGCCTCTGGGTCGCCCCATCTCTCTCAGTGATGCTAACACTCTTGTTTCCATCAAAAAAAGATAACAGGAAGCCAGAGAGTGACAGGTGGGAGGGGTTTGTGTCTTAAGCTGGAGAGTGGCAGGTGGGGAGGCTCCTGTTTTAGAAGACACATTTGTCACTTTCCCTCATATGCCTTTGGCTACATTCAGTCCCAATGCCACCCTCACTGCAAGGGAGGCCAGGGTCTGAGGCTAAGCTGTGGGCCTAGGAAGAAGAAAGAAATGACTGAATACACAGAAAGTCTCTTCCACATACTCTCTCGTCCAGCCTTCCCTAGGCATACCCTCAGGTTAACTGAGTGTTTTAAATGGATCGACCTCAACACAACCAACTGAGTCTATTACAGCAAGTGCTGGCATTGATCTAGTCAAGGGGCTTTATGTTACTGTATCAACTATGGTTACTTTCAAATCCTTTCAGGTTTGATAGACTCTTATTATGTAATCTAAGTTAGGGAAACATAGGTGTTAAAAGAAGCAAAGTTCTTGTCTATAATCCCAATCAGGGTTTCTACCCTGCCTTTGGTCATTTAATTCCCAGATAAAAGACACAGAACTTTTATATTTATAATGAGCCATAATCAGCACTAGAGTGGGACAGATATCTACCCTCTATGTAATTATATCTATTTCCCTTCCAATAACCCACAATATGACTTGCCATGTTCCATCTGGACTGTCTACTTGGACAGCCATCATGGCCATGATTTCAAGATTTTTATTCCATAGCATCTTCTCCTCTTTCTACCTTCCTCTCTCTCCTCGTGGTTCTCCCCAGACCCCCAAGCCTGGGAACACCAGACTCTACCTATCTCAACTAGACCCAGCTATAGGCTGTAGGCATGTCTATCCACCAATCAGGAGTAACTTGGAGGGAAAGGTCATTGAGTGTGTCACTTGGGTATGAGCAGACTCTTCTCCCTGGGACCAACCAGGCTTTGGGATCCAATGTTTAGCATTACAATATAAGCAAAAGACCAACCCACAACCCTCTCTGTGAAAGTTTGTATCGATGTGTCGGGGTGATCAGATGGCTGTTGGGTTACCATCTCCAAATATTTTCTCTGGCTACAACAGAATACCTGAGACTGAACAATTTATAAAGGGAAGAGGTTTATTTAGATCATAGGTCTGGAGGCAGGAAGGCTCGAGATCAGGTGTCCTTACCTACACCCTAAGCCAGTGATGAGGATGACAAGGAACCGGAAGGAAGAAGCGAGAGCTGAGAAGAGATGTATGCACTTCATAACTTCTCTCACAGTAATTAACTCATCCCTGTGAGCTTAGAACTCAGGATAAAGTCTGTACACCATTATGAGAGTTCCATCCCTCATGATCCAAGCACCACCACTAGACCCCACCTTCCAACATCACTGCACTGAGAACCTGAGCTTAGCATGAATTTTGTCGAGAAGGCTGCAAATCCTGTTCCAGCTATAGTCACTAGAGAGCACTTACCCCTGTTGTATTAGAAGTACCTGAGACCTCTACCAAAACCTGGGCAAGGAACAAGGAGCCATACAATTATAAAAGCATCAAAGATTTAGATTTTTACGTGTATTTAAATGTTGTTATTTCCACTTGATAAAGTGTGAGATCAAGAATCTTTGTTGTCCAAGCATTTTAGTTTGGACTAGCATGTTTGTCCAAGCAAAGAAGAAACTCTGACATTCAATATTTATTTATTTATTTATTTGTTTATTTATTTATTTATTTATTTGGGGTATTACCATGGCATGTGTATAGAGGCCAGAGGATAACTTTTTTTTTTTTAAAATTATATGTAAGTACACTGTAGCTGTCTTCAGACACATCAGAAGAGGATATCAGACCCCATTACAGATGGTTGTGCCATGTGGTTGCTGGGATTTGAACTCAGGACCTCTGGAAAAGCAGTCAGCGCTCTTAACCACTGAGCCATCTCTCCAGCCCCAGAGGATCGCTTTCTCATCCTTTACCTGGTTGAGACACTGTCTCTTGTTCCTCCGACTACACCAAGAACTACAGACCAGATGACCAAGGAGCTCCCAGATCATTCTCCTGTCTCCACCTCCCGTCTCCCACTCGAGTGTTAGGATTGGGAAGTGTTCCACCATATCAGAATCGGGGCTTTTTCTGTGGGCTCAGCAATGATGTTCAAGTCCTCTGTCAAGTCTTTGTGGTAAGAGATTTCAACCACTGAGCCATCTCCCCAGCCCTGTGAACAATTACCTCCTCCCCCACCAAGGAAATCCCTGACGCCAGCAAAAGGTGAGTTTTAGGAAAGGGGAAAACAACGTCACTCTCATTCAGATACAGAAGTGAAGACACTCAAAAGGTTTTATTAAATGCATCATGTGAAGGAGCCAGACAAATGTCAGAATCCCTTGGAGGAAAAGTCAAAACACCACAAATGACAGTCATTGGAACTTGCATGGCTTTGTGCATGTAACCTGACTGGGGCAGCCAGGGAAGGAAGAAAAGCCAAACATGGCCAGATCCGTAGACGGAATGCTGGGATGGGGTGGTCTGGGCTCTCTGCTAAAGAAGTCGAAGCTTCTAGAAGTTCAGCGTGTTTATTATATAGAGTTGGGTAAAGGCAAGTTATTCCAACAAAGAGACAGGATTATTATACACAACTGAAAAGGAGCTAAACTACTTCCAGGAGGTGCTGTAGGCTAGCAGTCCTCCAGCCATGAGTGTCAGGGGTTAGAAAGCTACGATGGACATTTTCTGCACACGCTATTAGAATCTACACTTGGGTTAGAGGAGGGCTTTGCCCTTCCTCCATGGGTCTGAAGGTCTAAGGGTCTAGCATCTTTGGCATGTCTGGCTTGTATCAACAAATGTTCACTAAGGACTGCACCCATTCAGGGCTTCCTCTGCTTTCTACACAAACGGAGTTTGTGGATGGACACACACTAGATTTCCACAAAGAAGAAACAAGCCAATCTCTAACACAAGGCTTCTTGAACACTTTCCGTTCAGGACCCCTTTTCAACCAAGCAATTTCCACACAACTCCTGAGGACTATGAGTACATAAAATAGGCATACAAATCCAATGTTTAGTACCTATAATAAATCATAAAGACCTTTTAAAAATCTTTATTATATATACATATATAATTATAGCATTTATTAGAGACAAAAGCAAACATGCAAACTAATGAGTTGGGTGTGTTCGCCTCCTGAATCTTTAACACTGAAAGACATCTGGTTTTTGTTTGTTTGTCTGGCTAGTTGGGTTTGCTTGGTTATTTTTGAGATAGGAGTAGTGGGAGGTCTCAGATAATCATGGCTGGTCTTGAACTCCTGATCCCCTTGCCTCCAAATCCTGAGTGATGGGACCGTAGGCAAGCACTACCATGCTTGGCTCATAGATAATCTTCTGTGGTCTTGAGAATTAATTGGTACTTGATGATATATCCAGTAGTGTTGAGAACACCACTGAATCCTGGTGTGTGGCATAAACGAACAGAAGCACATTAAGGATCACTTTAGGATTTCTGTCCTAATCCCAGACCACACTTCATTTAATGGTTTTAAAAAATGAAACTGAGGAGAGAATCTCAAATAGTAATTTTAATATTGACTGACACATTCTAACACAAAGTCATGCTGAAAAGGTCAGCTCAGGAACTTTGGGAAGGTCATCGACGAACACTTGTCCCTCCAGAAGGGAGAAGCTAATTAACTTGCCCACCTTCAGACAAGGGAAGTCCTTGCCACCTCATTCCCTGAAAACCAATCAGTTTAAAAAGTCACACTGTTCTGCCGATCACATTGTGTCTAATGACTGCTGCCCTGAAAACTTTATAAAAGCTCACTGAACGAGCTACGAGTGGTCACCGCCTCTCCTTCAGGTCTAGGACAATGCCAGTGCACTGGAACAATAAATTCCTCTTGTTTTTTGCATTGATCCAGGCTCCACGTGGTTCACTCAGGGGGTCTCTGGTAAGCTAAGGCTCTACAGAGTCTTACAATGCAAAGACCTTTGACACGAAGAGCTGAGGAATGGCAGTAGGAAAATATTAAAAAGTCTCTGTTTCCCATAATTCAAACATTTCTTTCCTCTTGAAGCTGAAAACTTTGTATAAACAGTGGGGAAAAAAAACCTATAATTCATGACACACTATAGGCTCAATCTTGTGTGGGAGTGCCAAGTGCATATATGTGTTAAAACCCAAGGCTGCAGCAAAGTCATGGGATATGAGACAGAAAAGTCCTTCCAGGGAAACACCTCAGATTAATTGCAGATTTGATTTTTGTGTTAATTTGTGGCTATTTGCATTTTCAGAAACCTTTTATCATTGCCATATTTTTTATGACTGTCACATGCTGATATTGGAATCCACATGGGCCGCTGACCCACAGATTCAGAAGCTGTGGGTGGGCAGATAATTTCCACGTTTCTCAGCTGCCTGTAGTGTACAGATTTGTATTAATAATCCCCACAGATGAGTCTGATAAGACCTAAGGTTGACCACTGGGATGCCGAGCTCTCTAATAAAGTCTTTAACGCAACCTTGTTCCAGAAGGTTAGAAAATAGTTGGGCTGGATGAAGCGTTAAGTTTCATATGCTACTTTGTTTCCCACTTTTGAACTCAACGGGTTAACAAGCAACCAAACTTTTGAAAGACAAGCGAAGCTGGAATTTGCTTTCTTTACCCAATCAAACTGGTTTCATTTCCCTGAGCAAGAAGAATAAATAGCTAAAGGAAACACTTGAGCTGGGTGTGGTGGTGCACATCTAAATGGCTGGCTTTCTCGATGGACAAAGATTTTCTGTGGATCTTGTTCTTGCAGAGGTCACCTTGGCTTCTGTGAACTCATGTGTACAACAGCATGTCCAGACAATAGCATTATACAACCTTTCAACCATTCTCAGGCCCGTTTAGTAATTCTGCCTTCTCTCCTGTGATGTTCCCTGAGCCCTTGGAAGTGATGTAGATATCCTACCTAAAGCCAGGCAGAGGCCCCACCACCTAACTAAGAGGCTATTTGCAGCTGAGAGAAGGGTCCCTATTCTTTGGTACCATGGTCAGTAGTAGATTCCCTATGCCCTGGTTGGTCACCTCATGCTCAGGTACAGATGGGGATTACCAATTGAACTCAGTTTTTAAAAATAAAATACATAAAAAATTATACAAGGAGAAGATGATGCTGCAAAGAAGATGTAATGGATGGTCCTGGAGGGAGTTGGAGAAGGGGAAGGGTGGACCCGCCCAAGATACATTATATACATGTATAAAATGTCAAACATGAATAAAAATAAAAATTTAACAAATAAATCAAAATTAAAGAGAAGGGTGGGTATTCCCCAGTTTAAGAAACAACCTGGACATGGATGACATCTCTGTAAGTCCAGTATTTGAAAGGCAGAAGCAGTGAGCCTGGGCTGCGTAACATTGGGACAGGATCTCACTAACCTGAATCTCACTGATTGTCTAGACTGACTGGTCAGTAAGGCCCTAATATCCTCTTGTCTCAGCCCCTCAATGCTGGGCTTAGAGGTACAGGCCATCAAGCCTGGCCTTTTAGCTTGGTATTAAGGATCCAAAGTAAGGAACTCATGTTTGCTTAGCAAGCACTTTATCCACTGAGCCATTTCTTCAAGCCAAGAAACTTTGTAATAAAATAAGAATAAAGCAAGTTTACTTCTGTGAACAGACACTATGACCTTGGCAACTCTTATAAAGGACTACTTTTAATTGGGGCTGGCTTACAGTCTCAGAGGGTCAGTCCATTATCATCAAGGCAGGAAGCATGGCAGTATCCAGGTAGACATGGGGCTGGAGGAGCCAAGAGCTCCACCTCTTGTTCCAAAGGTAGCTAGGGAAAGACTGGCTTCCAGGCAGCTAGGACAAAGGTCGTAAAGCCCACACCCACAATGACATACCTACTCCAACAAGGACACACCTGCTCCAACAAGATCACACTTCCAAATTGCGCCACTCCCTGGGCCAACCATATTCAAACCAGCACAGCTAGAATCCATTCTATTTTCTGAGCATGCTCAGATGGGATGTACCAAGGGAAGGCACTCATGGCTTTTCTATACTATTTTTGCAAATTCTTGTGAACTTGTAATTATTTAAATAAGATTTTTGAAAAAAATTGATATACAATAACAAGAGAAACAGCCAAATGAGATCATGTGTGCAACAGCCACATATGTTCAGATGACAACATTTCACAGCTTTCTCTCCATCCCTTTTCGCGGCCCAGTACCATCTGGAATGTTGTCCAGGGAGGAGGGAAGGGTCTTCTCTGTGGATCGAAAGGTTAGCATCAGTACATCTTCCAGAAGATATAATTTTTCTACCCAAAAATTTAAGTTCTGAAACCAGAATAGTCTACAGAGTAGAGTGTGGAGAACTTGTAGCTGGTAGTAGTCGGTCTTAACAAATGGACTCTCTTCTCTTCTTGGGTTTGGGGCCTCTAACTTGTGGGTTTGTACTTTCCAATATCAAGAAAGTAGCAGCAGAAGTAAGAGTCATTGTCACTTTCCTGGTGTTGATAGTGAACCACAGTTATATACATACGGTGTCACCCCTGGGAACAGAGGGGAAATTACAGGAAGTCCACTCTAACCTTTGTAAGTTCTGTGAGTCTACAACTATCTAAAAATAAAAGCTTGCTGGGCGGTGGTGGCACATGCCTTTAATCCCAGCACTTGGGAGGCAGAGGCAGGTGGATCTCTGAGTTCGAGGCCAGCCTGGTCTACAGAGTGAGTTCCAGGACAGCCAGGGCTATTCAGAGAAACCCTGTCTCGAAAAATATAAATAAATAAATAAATAAATAAATAAATAAATAAATAATAAGAGCTAAAAGAAGAACATTGGAGGCCATGGTTGTGTTGCATTTATACAGCTGACCTGAGAGCTTTATCCAATTGCATCTTGCTCCCAAAGAGGCAGGACTCCCATTACTGACATGTTAGATCCACTGCAAGATCAGCTTACTATGGGGAAGTAAGAGTATCATTTGCTGTAAGGCAGATGAACTTCTTCAGTGCCTCAAGCATCCTAGACATTTGACAGGTGCTTTTTTTTTCTACCTCTAGGGAAGGGCAAAGCCAAGCAAAGTCTTCCTTCTGTAGATAATGATCAAAAGGTGAATTTCCAGGAGTGCAAAGACCATTGTTCTTTCTGTGTAAGTGTACACACAATCAACAATAGAAGGTGACATCTTTCCATAGATGTAAGTCCAAACAGCCTTACCCCAGTGGTGCACATTTCTTCTGCAAAAAGGTTGGTGCCCAAGTGCTCGGTGGTCCTTGTTGCTGTGCTCATGATTACTGGACACTCAGTGTTCCTGGTCCTAACGGACATCTTCATAGCCAAGCATGGGGCTCTGTCAACACACAGGCCTCTTAACCTGAAAATGTCACCTTCCACCTACTCACAAACGGAAAAGTCCCTAAAGCAGCCCTATCCACTGCTTTCTGGCTTATTTGTTCTTTTCCTTGGAAACACTTTTCTTTGCTCCCACACAGGGAAACTCACATTAAGGATGTGAAACAGTTTCTATGTCGATCAAATAAGCTACCAAGACCATTGACCAGCATAACGGTCAACGAACAAGCATCGTTCTGAGAAAGTCACTTTTAGCAATGAACTAAATGGCATTGTCTTATAGTAACTTGTGCTGAGAGCTTTTTATCTGACATGTTTGAGCTGGTGTGGATTCCTGACAGCTAGTATATCTCAGTAGTGTAAAATATACTTTTGTCCCAGTAGAGTAGAAATGGCAGAAAACATGGGTTTGTTCCAGACTGGGGCCCTTTTTGTGACTTTGTTCTTGTGTTCAAGATTGTAAATCACATAGGTTTTGTTTGTTTGTTTGTTTGTTTTTGAAAAGAAAACAAATCTTGGAGAATTCTCAGTGGGACTTGAACTTATAAATGAAAGAGGACTTTTCTGTCTTCTAAAGAGCATCTCATTAGAGACTCATCCCATGGTTAATTTCACTGAAAAGTTGCATTTTCATTGCAGATATAGCTAAAATAGTTCAATTCTTTTAGCTGGGCATTCTTTTGCAAATAACATGTGATCAAAACAAGGGCATTCTCCACCCTAAAAGAATCTGCATCTAAAGTCATCAATAAATAGAGGAGAGATAGAGATACAGAAAGAGATACATATATATATATCTCCATATTACACACACACTGAAATGGAAACACTCTTGCAATAGTGACATGAATGTTGTCAGAGTAATGAACTACTCTCTGAGCGGATTCAGAGGATTCTCTACAAAGTAGAACTCATATCTAATACCATCAACTGGGCCCAAAAACAACGGCTTGGGGTTTCTGTTGCTTTAATGAAACCCAGGAAAGAAAAGGTTTATTTCTCTCACACTTCCACACCACAGTTCATCATTGATGGAAGTCAGGGCAGGAACTCAAGACAGGAACCTGACCATCGGAACTGATGCAGAGGCCATGGGGGATGCTGATTACCGGCTTGCTTCTGCGGGCTTGGCTTGCTCAGTTTGTTTTCTCATACACAGCTGGACCATTCACCTAGGCGATGACAGATGTACTATCCCACATCAATCACCAGTTAAGAAAATGCCTTATAGACTTGGGTGCAGACTAATTTGATGGAGGTCCTTTCTCCATTGAAAATTTCTCTTCCCAGATGACCTCACCTTCTGTCAAGCTGACATAAACACTAACAACCACAGCTGCTAGATTACTGAGACTCTAATATGATTTCTGTCCTGAATGGACATAGAAATTACCTGTCCCCTGCGTCCTTGTACCCATAGGATAGGGCATCTTTCAACTCTTTTCAGAGAAGTTTCTTTTTGCAATAGGTGGAGATTAATACAGAAACTTGCAACCAGTTGATGTTTGGAGAACAAGAGACAGTGGAGTATTCGGCTCTAAAGGAGACATCACATACCCAAAGCTCAGGGATCGTGGTAGCAGGAAAGGCGAAAAGATTGTAAGAGACAGAGGTAGTAGACACCTGTGGAAAAACTGTTTTCTGGGCATGGAAGGACTGTGCGCACACGAACTCACAACAGCCATAACTACATGCTCAAGACCTGTGCAAAACCCCAGCAAGGACAGAGGATGGGCTCATGAAGACCCACCCCTAGCTGAGAGGCTATACACAGTTGATGGTTGATGGCTAAAATTAAGGTCAGTTTTCTTCAGGGCTGTGATCTCAGAGGGATGTATGCTCCAGTAGATGGTCTTAAACACATGCCCATAAAGGCATCGAAAAGTAGACTCAGTGGGTACGAAGGACATGAAGTTGAGATGGAGGGGTTGTAGGATAGGGGAGCAATTGGAGGGGAGGTATTGGATTAAAGCATATTACATGCGTGTATAAAGTTCTCAAATAATGAGACATTTTAGGTGAAAATTTAAAGATAAGAACGTCCGTGTAGTTTCTTGTCTGCACACAGCTATTTCTGGGAGGAAACTCGAGAGACTACAGTGTAAGCTGCCTCCAGGGACAGGAAAACAGTGTTAGGAACCCAGGCAGAAAAAAAGAATTATTAACTAAACATTGGTTTCCTCTGAATGCGAGGCCAATGTAAAGTTCAACTGAACTCAAACTTAAAATGTAATATTTTAATAGTTTTAGCTGAAAGTTATCTTTATTATCCTTGATTGAGTCTAAGTCTTCTGTGTCAGGAATCTCAACTCATTCCTGTCTAAGCCACTCAGACAAGTAATAGACAAGGTACCAAAGCACAGACAAGGCCGCTGTGTCTGGGAACGTGATGCTGTCTGTGGGTAGAGCCCTGACTCTCATACGGTTCTGGGGAGACGTGGGTATAACTGACAAAGCAACCTACCAGTTACTGGATCTTATTTGCTATACACTCTACCTGCATGCTTAGCTCTCTCCTCTGGAGAGAAAGAGGATAAAGGAAATCACTGATTGATTGATTGATGATTGATTGATTGATGGACTGATAAGTGAAATATGTTGACCCCAGAGCTTGTAACTGGCCCCATTACTATAATGCCCACAAGGTTTCCATGTGTGTGGCTCCTCCCTAAGTCTTGACTTCCATCCTGTTATCTCCTGGAACAGTGTTGGGGATCCAAACAGCTGGAGCTTTGTTTCTGTTCCCTCTGAGGCTCCATCGGCCTGCCCTTCGGGTGAGGTGGCCCTTACCACTCCATGCCTAGGCCACTGAGCACTCCTAAGCACCTACACTCTGAGGCTTGTACTTTGGTGATATTTTACTGCATTGCAGGGCTCATTGCGGTTGTAATGTTGTGTCTCCAGATATATACTCAACTTCCTGAAAGAAGGAACATGACCTTCATTGTTCTCCCTACTAAACCAACCACAAAATATTCATTATTTGACTCGTGGCTTATTTGACCTACAAGAGAAATTATGCGTGCACGCGCGGTCTTCCCAGGAGCATTACTCTCCGCCTCAAGTTCCTCTTATTCTCCACCAGGGAAATTCCTCTTCATTAAGCAAGGCCAAAAATAATGTCACTGACTTGATAGAATTTCCCTTTCCTCTCTAGAACTAACTGGATCGCTGTGAATGCCCAATAAAAGACAGCCATAGACACATTCATGAGCACCCATGCGTGCACACACTCATGCATTCACGTGCACCCACACATGTATATACATGGATGCACCACAAATAAAACACACAGCCAGTTACATCATAATAAAAAAATGTTGAAAGACAAAGACAGAAGAAAAATCTTGAAAGCAGCAGAGACAATAACTTATCACACAGGAAAGATCTGCAAGAAGATCCGCAGCTGCCTTTTCACCAGAGAGATGGGGGGCAGGGAAGCTGGAAGTAATGAAAGAAAAGAGATGTTGATCAGCATACTAATGCTTATATCCAAGAAAAAAATATGTGTATACACACACACATACACACACACACACACACACACACACACACACACACACAGAGTTTGTTTTTATGAAAACAAAGTCATTTTCAGGTAACAAAATAAAATATAAGAGAGCTTATCGTACCCAACTTTTAGTTCCACTTTGTAGGAAATGTAATTTCCTTAAGTGGACACATGTGAGCTAATGTGGAACTGCAGATCCACATACGTGTAGAACAATGAGCTCTTCTGAAGAAGATCATATGCTTCTTTTTTCTTTATTTTCTTTTTTGTTGTTTTGTTTTGGGTTTTTTATTTTCTTTTTCTTTTT
Organism: Hylomyscus alleni; assembly: GCA_019843855.1. NCBI lineage: Eukaryota > Metazoa > Chordata > Mammalia > Rodentia > Muridae > Hylomyscus > Hylomyscus alleni. Next base: position 13,453 of record JADRCC010575347.1, read on the forward strand.
TCTTTTTTTGTTTTGTTTTGTTTTGTTTTGTTTTGTTTTGTTTTTCGAGACAGGGTTTCTCTGTATAGCCCTGGCTGTCCTGGAACTCACTCTGTAGACCAGGCTGGCCTGGAACTCAGAAATCTGCCTGCCTCTGCCTCCCAAGTGCTGGGATTAAAGGTGTGCGCCACCACTGCCCAGCAATCATATGCTTTTTAAAGACAATGTACAATCTAGAGTGACAGCTCAGAGGCTAAAAGTTCTTGCTGCCCTTACAGGGGACCAGAGTTTGGTTGCCAGAACCCACACTAGTGGGCTCACAACCACCCATAACTCCAGCTCCGAGGGTTACGATGTCCTCCCCTGGCCTTCTTAGGCACTGCACTAACGTGAACACAGTCGCACACAGACATCCACCCACACACACACACACAAATAAAAGTGAGGTCGATGTAAATGCATGGAAGTTCAATATAAACAAACTAAAGAAATCCAGGGAATGCACACACATGGATCCTAAACACTAAGAACTCACAAATTAAAAAACAGTCTGAAATGAGTTGAAATGAGAGCATGACCCACCCTTAATGGGATGCAGTCAACACAGTAGCCAGGGGAAATGTGTTTCTTGATGAAAATGACTGTCTTGTAAAAGACACACCTAAAATTAATAATCTAATTTTCCATCTGTATTTACAATTTCCACTATAGGCCAGGCAGTGGTGGCGCACACCTTTAATCCCAGCACTTGGGAAGCCGAGGCAGGCAGATTTCTGAGTTCGAGGCCAGCCTGGTCTACAAAGTGAGTTCCAGGACAGCCAGGGCTATACAGAGAAACCCTGTCTTGAAACAAAAACAAAAAACAATTTCCACTGTAAAATTTTCCATTTTACAATGCTGGGGGAAAGAATAGCTAACTAAACAACAAAATAAATCATATAATTAGAGAAGAAATGGATGACAGTCAACAGAAACAGAGAAAAACAGTGAGCCCTGTTCAATCAATAAGGCTTTAAAATCCCAACAAATGTCTAAACGTTTATAAGCATCACACGTGGCAGCACATCACTCAGCCCCAGCACTCGGGTAGAAGAGGGATACAGCGTCACACGTGGTAGCGCAT
>JADRCC010575349.1:1125-12985 GCA_019843855.1 Hylomyscus alleni
ACCGTATAGAACAGAACAGTTTATACATGGAGCCTCTGCATTCATGAGCTGATAACTCCCTTCCTTCCTCCCGTTAGGCAAATTAAACTCTGATCTCAGGTTCTTAGTTTGGAAATGAGAATAACGACAGTGAGGAATGAAGCTGTGGAGACCAAGCCAGGCACCCCACGTAAGTACACAGGACACTGCCTGGAGTAGTGGAAGACCTGGGTGGAGGTTGCCTGTTATTGCCTTAGACCCTCTAGACTTTAGCTGAGAGATCCGAATGGTGAGTACTAACATCACAGTCTCTTTAGATAACCCAGTCAGGGAGTGGAAGGGCGACAAATTCACATATCTCGCTTTTGACAGAACAAGGCCTTCATCCTCTGAGGGTTGCTTGTGAAAGTCACTGGACCTTCTGTGCTTGCAGACCAGCTTTCTTTGACTGGCTCCGTGTTCTGCATCCCTGCCTCCCCAGCTCCCCCACCCCCAGACACAAAGGGCGCTAAAAGACAGGCCCACTTGTCAGTGGTTGCAGCTATTAAGAGGACCTTGTCCTTGCAGGGCAGTGGTGGTGCACGCCTTTAATCCCAGCACTTGGGAGGCAGAGGCAGGCGGATTTCTGAGTTTGAGGCCAGCCTGGTCTACAGAGTGAGTTCCAGGCCAGCCAGGGCTACACAGAGAAACCCTGTCTTGAAAAACCAAAAAAAAAAAAAAAAGAGGATCTTGTCCTAAGCCCCCTCCACCGCATCACACAGCAGAATCTACACAAATGGGAAGAGTTCTTTGAGAATCAGTTACTTTGACTAACCCAGATCCCTTCTTATTTGGTCAGTTAAGAAGCATAGGATAAAATTCATGGTCTTTTTCTAGTACTTGCAAATATCAACCTTAACCCAGATTTGTAAGATTCCTTTTCTTATTTCTTTCTACTTTCATTCCCTTGATAATGTATTTTTTGTCCTACCATGTTGAACAGCATCCATTTTTATAAACTTCTACAGTGCCTTCATGGAGCCGAGCAAGTGCGGATTAAAAAGCAATCTAGAAATACAGCTCAGTATATGGTCATCTTTTGTCTTGGGTTTAGCCTTTCTAGCCCTATCGGGTCTGATCTGATTATTTCACAGGGTTGGACAAACCCTGCCGAGTACATGAACGCAATTAAACAGTCACATAGTCTCTCCTCGTCAGTAACAGGCAGGTTGTTAGATTGCTGTGAACTACAGAAATTTTATCAACCCAGACAATTTTATTATTTATCAAACTCACTCTGACTTCTTTCACACAGAAATGACTGGCTGATGGGAGCATGGCGGAGGAGGAGGCAACCAGGAGAGGGAGCAGTTCCATCAACTCATACTCACGCTCCTCAGAAAGCCCTGGCACTCATAGGGAGCTAGTCGGGTTTAGCACACTGTGTTCTTGGCTGTCTCTGTGTGTCTTATACTGCAGTTAAATAAGAAGTGTTTCTTGGTCTTTCTTACTTTCCTGATGCCGAATAACATGTGATAGTACCTGCTAAATAATTTAATACCATAAATAGACTCCATACCATAGATAGATGGGTAAATGATAGACAGAGAGATGGATTAGATTAGATTACATTAGATAATAGTGATATATGGGTTATAGGTGACTAATTGATAATATAGATGGACATATTGATTAGGTAAGATTATAATGGTAGGTAAATGATATACAGATGATAGACAGACAGACAAATAGATGACTGGTTCATAGATGTAAATGACAGATGGTAGATAGATGATAGATAATATAAAGATGGCAATGGTAGGTAGATAGATAGAGGCCAGCCTGATCTACAGAGTGAGTTCCAGGACAGCCAGGGCTACACATTGAAACCCTGTCTTGAAAAACCAAAAAAAAAAAAAATGATGATGATGATGATAGGTAAGTAGATAATATATAGATAGAAGATAGATAGATGATAGATATAGATAAATGATAGATAGATAGATGGATGATAAATAGATTCAATTCAATTAATCTTTCTTAAGGAGTGAGTCAAGGTCTCAGGGGAATGATAGAATCTACAGAATGACTTCGATGGGGACTTGAAGCATTCCTGGAAGAGTGCTATATGCATCGTGTCTAGGAGATGAAGATTAGTAGTCAGACGATGAAGAAAAGTGCCAAGATTTTAAGGAAAGCAAAGAGTGTGTACAGAGTCACAAAGCTGAGAGGAAGTACAGCACATTTGGGAAATTAAAAATCTTTCTATTTGGCTGGGAAAGGCAGAACTGAATGATATGAGCTTGGAATGTGAGTCTTATCTCACAGACCGTAGGGATTAGTGGATTCTAGGTAGGAGATGGGGATAGACTTATTAAATGAATGCATGTGTGGCTTGGAAAGATTACTGTGACTCAAATGGGGATTGTAAATTATTGGCAAACGCTGAGGAGAGTAGCCCATAAATCCAAGGGAGAAACGACGCGACGCGGAAGCTTTCGGTTAGTCTATGTGAGTTGTGGTGGTGAGGGATACAAGTTGATAGTTCCAACAGACTTAGTGACCCTTCGCATGAGGAGAACATGGAGGTGAGAGGAGTTTACCACACTTCCCACATCTCCGTGTTGCTTAGCAAGATGCATGTGGGTGTCATTTCCCACACCAAAAAGAAAGGGAATGAAAAAGAGGAGGGCGATGAAGCCAATGCTGAATGTTAGCTACCAGGGGAAAGCCCAGTGAATAAGACCTGTAGGAACACAGTCCCGCTCCAAAGATTGACTTGTACATGCTGTGACGCCGCTGGAGTCAGTGCAATGTGCTTTTGGAGCAGACTTGAAGCGAGTGAAGGACAGAATACTAGGAGACATTGTGCTTTATGTGATAAGCACAAGAGCATCTAAAGACAGGTTCTAAGAAATATAGCTGAGAACGTAAGGAGAAGCTGCGGGGTGGGGAGATGGCCAGTGAGTCCTGATGAGAGAACATCCTGAGCTGAAAACAATTGCTGGTGGAAATCAAAAATTGAAAGCCATCTTTCTAATGGGAATTCTGAACTGGAAGGGAAATAAGGATCAGGCTTTAGGAACTGTGACCACAGGAAAAATGGATAGAAGCATTGGTCATTCTTTTAAGGATTTTGTCCATGATAAAAATGAAGAGGCGAGTGACTGGTGTGGATTTAAAGTCAAGAAAAGGCATTAAGAAGCAGAGGGAGGCTAGAGCTTGCTACCAGCTGAGGTCACAACCTATTGACTGGGAATGCTAGAATGTTCTAGATGAAACAAACAAACAAACAAAAAACCTGAATGATTCCAGTGATGATTCCATGTTCTCAGGAATGAATTCAGACTGTGGGATGGAAAGGACAGGCTAAAAAGGTGACATATCATCTGCTAATGTAAGTTAAGGACAGTTACAGATAACTACAATATTACACCAACACATACACAAACATTCCCCCAAGTTAAGGACAGGAATATATAATTTCAATATTATACATACTCACACACACACACATAAACACATAAACAGATGGATAGATAGATAGATGCATGCATATATATATATGTATATATATCAAGGTAAGGGTAGGTACAGATCATTAGAATATTATATACATATATACCTACACACATACTTTCACACACACACTAAGATAAGAGCAGGTATAAATAATTACAATACCACACACACATGCACATATACACATACATACCAAGGTAAAGGCAGATCCAGATAGTCTTAATATTATACATACTCACATATATTTATACATAAGCATATATATGCATGTATATATGTATATGCTTCCTATGTATGCATATATAGCATATACAAATATGTATCTAAGAAACATTAAAATAAAAAAAAGCAGTCAATAGTAACTGTTTAAGAACAGTGGGGAGCATTCATAACCACTTTTAGGGAAGCAGAGAGAGAACAAATTAAAGAATCATAAAACTACAAAGACTAGCTGAGATTCCAAGAGCCAGACAAACAGGGCATGCGTTCCATGGCGACACTAGGTTTCTCCACTATGCAGCAGGGAAGCCTAGGCGGGAAACAAAACTTTGAATTCCGAGTTGAGACTTCAGTGGCTATTGGTCAGACATACAAGGAAACTAAGCTCAGCAGAAGAACTTTCCCAATGAAGCGAGAACTCAAGAGATTGAAGCTCCACACCTCTACCATATGTGTCTGACAGGGCCCAGCAGTGTGTGTACATGACCACATTGTTAAAGATGGGGACATTTCTCTAAAACATCTGCAAACTCATGTCTTCTGGACCACTGAATGCATGACCTCGCAGCAGCCGTGGTCGCCGCCCAAGGTCTGTTCAAGATCAAGACAGTCAACATTCTAAGATGGATTGTGGGAGGAGCACATGAGGCCCCACATGTACCTGAATGCAGATGTGGCAGTTGATGGCTCCTGAGTGTCAGGGATCATTTTTCTTCAGGGGTATTGGTTCCTGTTAGGTTGCCCATGCTCCAGTGGACACACCCATGAACATACAGGAAACACTAAATGGACTCAAAAGTTTCAAAATAAAAGGCATAAAGTTATCAAGAGAGGTTTTAGGGGAGAGTTAGGAAGAAGTTGGGGGAGTGAGTGTGGGGTAAATATCAAAATATATTGTATAGATCTATGATATTCCTAAATAATAAATAACAAATATATAAATACGAATTCACCTTATAAGTGCAGCAGGAGGTCTTAACACAGAGACTCCCAACTGGTGAAGGTGAGTAGCTTAAGTGACTATGGACCGCTTAGCCCCAGAAGAGCAGCGATGTAGTGCCTCACTCGCCCCAAGTTCAGGGAACATCTCAGAAGAGGTGGTGGAAGGTTTGCAAGACCCAGAGATCAGCTCTAAGATCAATTCCGGGGAAATTCTCTGCTCTCTGAAACTGTGGTGCAGGTTAAAGGAGGGTGTTTTCCAGAGAGATAAATGGATGTCACAGAGCCAAGCACCAAGAGGATGTAGGTAGTGGCTACTGAGTGGTAACACTCACCACGCTCAAGAAAACTGCTGTGTTAGGAAGTCTGAAAGGTCAAAGACGTAAGAGGCTTAGCAGGAATGTCTCCATATCTGACAAGCTTCCCAAAATGTTCACAACATTACCACGCCAACCTGAAGAGTCGAAAGTTAATAAAGTTAACTATCTAAGTGAATAAAGCTAGCTTTATATCAGCAAACCTATCTGATTATAACTATCGAGATCACACTTGGTGATGCCACAGGCCCGCATTGGACACTCTGTTTTATTTGCTAATGGAATTTTCATTTGCATACTTACATATTGCATTCATTCTACGACAAGTATTTATAGATATTTTTCTTCTGATTATGGCTAAGACACTTTATTAACAATTTTAATTGAGGCCCGTTACCTATGGTGACTTTAGGGAAATGACAGAATTTTACAGATATTTGCCATTAGCAACACATTGATAGTGGACATGGGATGAACCACTGTTCTAGGACACTGCACTGTCACCTCTATATAATCCCTTTAGTTCATGACCGTCAGTGTCTCTTTGGCTACAAGGAGAGCAAGGCAGGTGCAGCTTTGCCTCTCTGTCTCTGTGGTAGTTTGAATACGCTTGGCCCATGGGTAATGGCACTATTAGAAGGTGTGGCCTTGTTGGAGGAAATGTGTCACTGTGGAGGAGGGCTTTGAGGTCTCCTAGTGATCAGGCTCTGCCCAATGTGGAAAAGAGTCTCCCCCCAGATGCCTGTAGAAGGCAGTCTATTCCTGGCTGCCTTCGGATCAAGATGTAGAACTCTCTGCTCCTCCAGAACCATGTCTACCTGCCTGCTGCCATGCTTCCAATCATGATAGTAGACTGAACCTCTGAAAATAAGCCAGCCCCAATTAAATGTTTGCCTTTATAAGAGTTCTCTTTGTCATGATGTCTCTTTACAGCAATAAAACCCTAAGACAGTCTCCTTTGATCTTCTCATCCTACTGCTGATATAAACCCATCTATTGTGTGACATCATCCCTAGACATAAACAAACATCTACCACCTCAGAGAGGAAACCAATACCAAATAAAGTGAAGCTATAACCAAAGCCAAGCAGACAACAGGTGAGTTTATTTAAGTTGCTTCTCTTGGGGGTGAGAAAGGGGAATTGTATCATCTGAAAAAAAAATGCTGCATAACACCATCTCAAAAGCCTGTCCTCCCTTACATCACAACTTAGGGAGAAAAGCTTTATTTCATCTTACAGATTAGAGTCTATCATCTAGGGAATTTGGGGCAGGAACTCAAGGCAGGATATAAAAAAGACCATAGAGGAATTACTGCTTACTTGATTGCTTTCATGGCTTGTTCAGCTTGCTTTTCTTGTATAACTAGGGATGGTACCGCCCACGGTGGACTGGGTCTTCCAACACCAATTATTAATTAAGAAAATGCCCACAGGCTAATCCTAAGGAATCACTCCCTTACTGAGGTTCCCTCTTCTCAGGCAACTCTAGTTTGAGTCAAATTGACAAAGCTAAACAGCACAGTAGACAATCAGCCCTAGCTGGGTGGCTGTGCACTCAGCCCGAGTTAAGGCTAGCTTACTAGGTTGCAAGGGCCATAGACTGAAGAAAGCTTCCAGTGGTAGGGGAGGTCTGACTGGCAGAGTAAAATTGGCCTGGTCTGTCTGCAGCTGTCTGGGGATCAAATTTCCATGTCACCTGCTTTGGCCTAGGCTTCAGGAACTGAGCTGTCAGGCAAAGCCCTATAATTGCCCCAGACTCATCCACACCTTCTTCAACTGTCTCCTAATTGAGGTTTAATGGCTTTGGTCACAGAAGGGAGCCTTTCCTGTCTTTATAGATAGACATTCTTTCATCTGAGCATCAGTCCAATTAGTTTAGCTTCTGGGATAATTGACAGAAGTCAGACCTGACTGCGAGGAATTCCCCAGGCCACAGAGGTCTTTGCGGTACTTGCCTAGATGGGTGTGTGTGTTTTCATTGTAGTTGGGATGCCATTTAGAAAATGGGCCTGTGTTGAAGTAGAGGAAGTGGGAGCCTATGGGGCTTTCTGAGTTGGTTAGACCTGACTTTTATTTGCATTTTCTATCATAAATACTTCTTGTATTCACTTCTTAAGTGAACTGACTAAAATACTGTTGGTTTTAAATGGAGTGTGATTTATTTGGGTCACGTTAGATTGCATTCTTTTCCCATAAAGTTAATTCCACCTGGAGACGGGTTTAGACCTGACTATCTTGATGGCAGCTCCTCTACAGTCTTGAGTGGTTATGAACTGAGCCCAACACTGGAAGGCACAAACTCTGCAGTGGCATTTGGCCCCGAGAATCGTGTAGCTCCAAGGCATGTGTGAGTATGATGTTTTCAGTTGTTGGCCAAGCGAGCATAAGGGAGTAGGCCAGTTGGCCACTGGAGTGCCCCCTTTGTTTGGGTTGGCTGTATTTACCACAGCCGCTTGGGAGGTGTGTTGCAGTTGAGGACAGGGTTCTCTACAGCCTGCTCCTGATGAGGCAGTAGCTTTGTTCAACTGTCTGGCATATATAGTGACTTCAGGGAGCTCATGACAGGGTCATGCCAAGAATAAGGGGATCGTCACCATTTGGAACTTGGCTATGCAGCCACTGGTTGGTCTAGGTTTTTCTTAAAGTGTGAAACAATTCAATGCAACCTTTAAAATCATTATTTTGAAAGGGGAATGCATGAACATATTTGTTGAGTTATTGAGAGCTGTTTCAGGATTGGCTAGAAAGAGGATGTAGGGGGCTGTTCCTTGAAAAGCCTGTGAACGAGCGTGTCTTCTGCTGCTTCATACATTTCAACCTCAAGCCAAGGGGGCTGGTCACCTGCCATATTACAGGAGGAGAGTAACAGACATACACAGGTTTCTGCTATAGATGCTCAGAATGGATATGTGAAAAAACATGGGAGTTTCCCATAGTTCATCTCTGAAGGCATGGCCCCCATCAATCAGCCTGCATGTGCTTGTTAACCTCTTTTGAGGTCCACAGCCCTATGCTTGGTTACTGAGAGGAAGGATAACGCATGGTGCTTGCTGTCAAGAGAGTAAAAAGGTTAGCAGAAGTTTTTGGTCTAGGCAGGGTACAATGAAGAATGTACTTACACAGCTCTGAAAACATTCTCTAAGGAGTTCATAAAGACAATGAGTAAACACTTATGGAACACTTACTGTATTCAAAGTCTCTCATCAAGACTTGGCAAGCATCACTTTACACTTTTAAACCTCACAGTGCTCTGAGAAGTAGGTTCTATTGTCATTTCCTACGAACAAGGTAACTAGTCCATAAAGATGTACCATGTGCTGGGTAGCACAATTAACCAGTGACACATCCTTTATCTTTAATGAAATTATTTAATTCCTCAGAGAATGTAAAGAACCACACCTTTAAAATACCCACTTAAAGACTCATTTAAGACACAGTGGAGTCCCTGAGCAACCTGTCTGACCACATCTCTTCCTCCTGCCTTCAGAGTTAACCCTACCCCTAAAGTTTAGAACCCACAATTTTAACCACTCCCTTAAATTATGTGTCAAGGAAATTAATGAGAATGATAGCCATCAGAAAGAAGCTATAGGGTTGGTTGAATTAAATAGAAACTGGGAGATTGATCCACAAAGGAAGGAGCCTTTGGAGCAGGGGGAATACATGGGGAAAGGCCGGAAGAATTCATGGGGTGGGTAGGAGTCTTGGTTTGAGGACAAACAACATATTGGCTTCTCTGACATGTAGTGTTTGAAGGCTGAGAAGATGGAAGAGTGGGTAAGATCCTTTGCTGGACCAGCATGAGGACCTAAGATGGAGTCCTCAGCACCCACATGAAAAGCCAAATGATAAATGAAAAGCCAACACCTCTAATGATAGTGTTGTGAAAGACAGCATAAGTGTTTGGACTTCCTGGCCGCCAGTTCCAAGATTAGAGAATTTGTCTCTGGAGAAGGACACAGAGGATGATAGAGCAGGACACCTGGCCTCTTCCTCTCATTAACCTTCCAGGTTCATTACTCCCTCCTCTGGCGACATGTGTCTGTGACGGTGGGTATTACACTATATAGAAACTACTGGCCCCTCAGTCTAGGTGCTCAACTAAGATATGAATCCCACAAGGAGAGAACCTTTGCCAGAAAACTGAAAAGCCAGAGACTCCAACATTAGCGATTTTCCCCTAGTGGATTGTTTTGAAAGGCAATAGTAGATAACACAGTTCGTTCCAGAACCATGTGAAAGAGGGTTGGAAATACTTCTGCAACTGTGTTTTACACACATGTTCAACTCCCATCCAGGAGTTCAAGGATGTCCCTTTGTCACTGCAACCTGTCTTGAAAACACTGATGCTTCCCCACTGATAGAAGCTATCCCTAGGAGTGTGACAGGAAGCTCATGGGCAGAGTACATCCTCCCGCCACACAGACAGACACAAGTCAGTAAGAGACTCTTCTCCACACATGTTGGTCCAGGACCATGTTCATGGTTCCATTGTGTACAGTCAAAATTCTGAGATTCTTAAAAAACCTTCACAAGGGCTGGAGAGATGGCTCAGTGGTTAAGAGTACTAGATGCTCTTCCAGAGGTCCTGAGTTCAATTCCCAGCAACTACATGGTGGCTCACAACCATCTATAATGTGATCTAATGCCTGGCATAGAGTATACAAGCAGATAGAGTACTTGTATTCCTAATATAAGTAAATAAATCTTTTTTTTAAAACCTCCGTGAAGATCTGGTATATAATGGTGCTCAGACAATACTGTTCAACTTCTCCCTTAATATTACAATCAGGGCAATGGGTTTAAAAATTTATCTGGTTATGGTACCAAACAACATGTTTGATTTCTATAGGAATAGACCAACAGATACATGTGACAGATGCTTGGGTTGAAGCCACAAATCCTGTATGTTTCCTTAGTTCATAGAAGAAGAAGGCTTTAATTACGAAGAGGCAATTACCGTTCAGATGGAGAGAGATGGGGTACATGGGCACTGTCGCCCCTGCAGAACATCGACTCAGTGAGTGTAATGGGAATAGTTCTCCTCTTCATTTTCTTCTCCTTCATCCATGCAGAACTCCCTCCCTTCCCTGACTTCAGTGGTAGGTTGAAATCCTGGCCTATGCTGTTTGAGCAGAGTTGCTGGGGAAGTTACTCTATCCCAGTCCCGATCCAGGAAGATTTCACAATTGTCCTCCTTTAACCTGTAGTTCTGTTGCTATCAGGGGGTACAGTTTCAGCCTTAAACAGCAGGTAGACAAAATAATCCTTTACACCTAACCCATATCTGAAACTATCTGAACCCCATGCATGTCAACGAGCCTCAAAACAAAAAAGAGAATGCACTCCTGGGTCCATTGCTCTCTATAGTGAAGGAAGCCTTCAGTAGTAAGACTGCTACGGTTCATTCCCACGTGACAAGCGGTCTTTTATTTTTGGAAGAGTTAGCGTCTCTTCCCAAGAATAGATTTTTACATTACTAATGAGATATGAGGTGCACTGCCAAGGTTCCCAACATTTCAGTGAGCCAGGGACTTGTTACATGGCTGAATGCAGGGTAACCAGATACGCATCTTCAGAGGAAGATAAATAGTCATTTTTTTTTTTAAAAGAGGATGGAAACATCTGGATATTTGGTACTCCTTCGGGAGCTTTATTAACTTCGCAAGTAAACACAGCTTTCAATTTTGAGTCAGCAAGAATTTGAAGACAGATTTTTCCATGTGAGGACTGGACTAATGGGGTCAGGTTTGGCCATTCTAAATATTGCTCCTTCAGTCAAAGGTCCTCGTAGACCAAGAGAGAAAAGGCTATGCAAGGCTTAGAAATGATTTTTCTTGTGAGAAAGGAAAAGAAATGTGGGTAAAAGTCTTCAATCAGAATTTTCAAAAGGAATGACCAAAATTAGCATCCGTCTGGTTGTCTGGTCATTTTTTTTCTTTTTGGCATGAGTGTTACAACAGACCTACTCACTACTGGAAAAAATAAACAACAACAATAAATCTACTCTTTACTGGAAAACGTTGAAACACTTCTAGTTCACTCACAGAATGAAACATGACTCAAGAATGAAGCTCTGACCTACACCACATGGGTGACCTTCAAGTGTCTTCTGTTTAGCCAGGCACAGAAAGCTATAAGCCACCATATTCCATCTCTGAAAAGACATGGCAGAGACCAGGAGAAACTGGTGTTGGCCAGCAGCACAGATGTGAGGCCTGCTGCATAGGAGACTATCTTGGGCTTCATAGAATTTTTGTTCGGTTAGTGAAGGCATGTCTTTTTTTATCATCTAACAGGGCAAGGCTGTGCAGCACAGGAGGCCAGGGATGGGGCAGGGAGAAGGCTTAGCAGTTCAGAGCCCTTGCTGCTCTGTCAAAGGATTCAAGATGGCTGCCCAGCACCCACATCAGGCAGCTCACAACCACCTATAATTCTACTTCCAGGGTGTCTGACACCCCTTCTGACACATGCACATACACCTATGCACACACATACACACACACACACACACGCACAATTAAACATAAACAAGGAGTGTGACAAGAGTAACTCACTGTGTGTGTGAAGCTTGCAAAGTCCTGAATGAATGCGTAATGTTGGCATGTCAAGGACCTCATGCCTCAGACCCATAGGTTTGGCAAAGCTTTCTCTGGGTGAGGCTCAGAGCGATGGCAACTCCTTCCTCTGCTTTGGAGTATAGATGTTGACAGTGTACGCAGCAAGTGTCCACCCTTGCTTTCTCCCCATGAATATTGACAGCCTGAAGACTGTTTCCCTATGGAGACTGCTCCTACTGAAATCAGCGAAGCCAGCCTCCTGGCCTTAGTTGTACGGCATATCCCCTGCCTCCTCGTCCAGTTGCATGCAATAACGCCATCTCTCTCTTCAACTCTATAGAAT
>JADRCC010575350.1:0-19903 GCA_019843855.1 Hylomyscus alleni
TCTAGCTTCCCCAATGATAGAAATGAACCCCACGCTGCTTTTCCGAATGGTGCTGTATCACAGCAGTAGAAACCCTAACTATGACAAATGGAATGTCAGGTTTTGATGCTCGCTGGCTGCAGACCCCTCAGAGGAATGCTTATAGGTATCCTGTATGTCCAACTGTGCAACACAGTACCCTTTTATACCACTTCATACAGTATAAAAACCTAGCAGCCAAGAAATAAGGTACTATTCTTCTGCAAAGATGTGAGCAAAACCTTATGGCTTAGTAAGTGTGCTCGATCAATTCATTTTTCCTAACCGAGACCCCCTATTATTCTGCTTGGAGTTGTATAGGTTAGCTATTCATTTCTGTATGATATATGGGATTATTAACTTAAAGAAAAAGAGGTGCAGTGAGTTAAGGAGCTAAGTAACTTCTGTCTTCAAACCCCTCCTTCTCTCCGGTATTCCCACTACCCTAAACCTTCCCACCAGGAAACCCCTCCTTCTCTCCGGTATTCCCACTACCCTAAACCTTCCCACCAGGCTCGCTCATTTCAGCCATGGTCACTCCATGTTTTTAATTTTACTTGACTCATGTTTCTCTCACATCCCACATCTGTGTAGACAGAAACCCTGCTAGCTCTTACACTAAAACATAGTCAGTATGTAATCTCATGTTTAACTTGAACTGACAATCATGTCCTTTCATTGACCTTTCCTCCTAAACACCAAACAATCTTGGGACACAGCAAGAAGCCATTAGCAAAGACAACAACAGTTGTCTTTTCATTTTCAGTTTTCTTACCAACATTCAAAGATAGCTCATCATAGATAATGCTCTCCTTGATACAATAGTAGCAGATTAGCAGTTAACTACAGGGGATGTGGACCCTAAGAAGAAACGAAAGTAACGAACAGATTCCTTGGGGCAGTGGTTTGGGAAAGGCCTCTAGGGAAAGGAACTGGGAAGGAGCCTGCCACTCAGTCAACACTGAGAAGAAGAGACACCAAAGCACAGCAGATCAAGACGCCAAATGGATGACCTCCAGGGATGGAATCTAGTGGCATAGACTAGATTGGAAGGGTGTGTGGAAGGAAGATCATGATGGGCCTTAACAGCTTGTTAGGGCATAGAGATTTAATTCCAAGAGAGATGGATGGCAAGTGATTGACAGGCTCTTATGATAGAAAGAAAATAACCTGATTTTCTTACCTTATATTCTCTCTCTCTCCCTTCCTGTTTCCCTCCCCCCCCGTGTGTGTTGTGTGTCCAATAACATCTTTCTTTCTACCATGTGTGTCCCAGGGATTGAACTCATGAAGTCAGACCTGGCTGTGAGTGTCTTTACCTGCTGAGCCATCTTGCTATCCCACACTAAATTAAAATGTTTGTCAGTACTGCAGAATAGGTCCTAGGATCATGCCAGGCAGGTCCCTGGGAGGTAATGGTGCCTGGTGTCTACACACACCAAGTAGTAAGTGGCAAGCTGGAATGCTCACAGGCAAGCTACATGACACAAGAGAAATCGGGAATGAGCTGCTGCGACAGAGCCGATGACTACTCAATACCTGGAAGATTCTATGAAGAAATAATGAGACATGGAAGAGGACAGTTCAAAGGACTAGAAGAAAACAATACACAGCAAAAAATATTATGGTCGAAGATTCTTATTGGAAACATAGAAGAATGTGCCAGAGATTGATGCAAATGTCACATACCCTGCCCTCATTACCACACCAAGATGTCTGTATGTTCCCTGGTGGAATGTATTTGGGGGTGATGGTGATAGGGGGATGTCTACAACTCTCTGTTTAAAAAAACTGCCACAGATTTCTGCTGGAGTCTCGCTTCTGCCTCAGCCACAAATGTGTTACCTTTCTCTAATCTGTTATGCTGGGGAAATGCCAATTCACTGAACTGGACATTTAAAAATCAATTGAGCTGGCTGGAGAACCGATTGAGCTAGGCATGGTGGGTTCACTTCTATAATGTCAATGCTCAGAAGGCTAAGGCAGAAGTATCATGGGTTCAAGGCCAGCCTGAACTATATAGCTAGACCCTGTCAAAAACAAAACTGCTGGAGGAAACCCCCCAATGTTTTATATAAACTCATTTAGATGTCCATTAAGCCACTGATTTACGGAAGTGTTGTCAGGTGCCATTAACTCCTCCTCCCCAAGGGGAGTGAGAGACAAGGCACGTCTGTCTCTAAGATCCATTTCAGCTCTGACTGTCTACGGCATTAAGGAAATTAATTAAGCATAAAATGATCTAAGAACAGTATCTCAGAATTGGGAAAGATACTCCAAGGACATTCACTCCCCTTCTACCCAAGCTATTGCTGACAACTCTCCCCTACATGCTCCCAAGCCCCCACTGCTCATCAGGAAGATAGCACCCAGGAAAATGGACTTCTTATATCAGAAAGACAGATGTGGTACTAAGGAGGATGTGATCTGTAGATAAGTGTTTAACTCTTGCCTCCAATCTGACTGTCAGTGACATGCAGGATGCCAGTGCTGCAAAATGGGCCTGCCCATAAAAAGGTAAAGGGACCATCTCTCTTCTTCAAATACATATACACACATACCATTTAAAATAGCATTTTCTCTTCTGGCCTGACAATGCTCTCCACAAAAGCCATAGACCAACACCAACACCAGGCATGAGGATCCCCTTTTGGGCTACTAGTAAAGACTGTCCAAGAGACTCCTCAAACACTACAGGCTATTGCTACTGCATGTAGTTAGCTCCCAGAGGTGAAAGCTGTAACTCTACTGTTGGAGGCAGCATGAACTTCAGACACAGGACTTAAAGGACCTGAGCTGAATCTGGCTCAAAAGCCTCCTCCCTGAGGACTGACTTCTATGGAATCAGGATGTACTATGCAAGCTTGCAAAGGAGGGAAAGAACCAACAGTTGATGTGTGTGAACAACCACAACAACCAGTATGGTACAGTAATCCTAGGGGTGAAATAGAGGTATGTATACCTCGGTGGTAACAAAAAGCTCTTTAATTGGACCTAAGGCCTGCTCAGCAAGAGGGAAGCTCTGTCTAGTACTGTAAAGCTAGCCAACTACATGGGGCTAGTGTGAAGTCATAGATCTTGGAGGTGAACCCACAACAGCCAGGTCACTAAACTGGCATAATTCCTGAATTTTCTAAATATGTATCTGTATGCCCACAAGTAAGTATATTTCCCATATTTTATCAAAGAAACTTTTCATTGCAACTGAATCCATAATAAAAAAAAAATCATAGCTGATCAAATTGCAGAAAACATGAGATTGTGCCATGCCCAATCCCAAAAGATTTATCTGTGACATAATTTCTGCATGTAAGTCTCAGGTACTTTTGCTGATGTTGGGGCAGAAAGACTGTTAAGAGCTAGAGGAACAGGAAATTTTCTGTGAGAATGTGTCTCCTAGAAACTATAGAGGCAACATGTATGAAGTCTCATCAACATGGCTACCTGTGATGGTTTGTATATGCTGGGGCCCAGGAGTGGTCCTATTAGGTGTGGCCTTTTGGAGTAGGTGTGTCACTGTAGGCATGGGCTTAAGACCCTCACCCTAGATGTCTAGAAGTCAGTCCTCCACTCCACCATTAGCTGAAGATGTAGAACTCTCAGCTTCTCCTGCACCATGTCTGCCTGGATACTGCCATGTTCCCACCTTGTTGACAATAGACTGAAGCTCTGAACCAGTAAGCCAGGACCACTTAAATGTTGTCCTTATATGAGTTGCCTTGGTCATGGTGTCTATTCACAGCAATAAAACCCTAACTAAAACACTACTTAAACAATGACATCCAATTGGCCATGCTAACCTCAGACTGGGAAAGCCCATGAGCCTCAACTCCACACAAAGAACTACTGGCAACTGGGAAATGCAGAGAGTCGGAGAGTTTTCCCGAGGGAAGAATTCCTTAATTGGTTATCCAATACCTAGTGGTCAACCCCTGAGATCATACACATACAAGTAACATTATATGAACCAAGCAGTTTGTATTTGAATATTTAGTTGTGTGTGTGTGTGTGTGTGTGTGTGAGAGAGAGAGAGAGAGAGAGAGACTGCCTGCACAAAAACAATTAAATACGAAGACACCTTGAATTTGAGAGAATGAGGGATGCTTACAGTGTAGGGGGCTGGAAGAAGTAAAGGGAATGGGAAATGATATAATTTCAAGAAATAAAAATACTATAAAATATACATAGCAAAATGAGCTTTGGAAAAGATCAGAATAAAATTTATAACATTAGAATTCAAGCAGAGTCTTGACTTGATGCTTCAGGATCATGATGGCTTTTCTGGGGTGTCAACATGGCTAGTTTACATTTGTTAGCCAGAATTCTAAGGTGACCTCCCAAATCCCTGACATAATTACCTGTGCATCTCTCTTTTTCTGTATATAAGACTGAGTATGTAAGAGTTCCTATAACAATTACAACTAGAAAAGGAAGTTTGTTGATGCAATTAAGATGACAATCAGTTGACATTTTGTCCTTGAAGGACAAAAGTTAGTCCAATCAAATGACTCTTAAAGGGCCCTGGACTCTTCTGGAAAAGAAGCTGTACACGTTAGAGTGAGATAAAAGTCCGTGCTATGCACATGAGCAGGACAACATGGCAAGGCCGGCCTGAACCTGCAAGCAGTGGAGGCAAGACCCTGGCACACGCCCTGCAAAGCAGGGCCCTCAGCCTTGCTATGTCAAGGAACTGACTTCTGCAGCAATTAGGTGAGCTGTTAACAAGTTGATAAAATCCCAGGGAGAACACACTGTGGTCAGTATCTTGATTTTTGTCATAGAATTGAACACAGGGCACAGTCACATCTCGATCAGAACTATAGAACTGTTAGCTAATAACCGTGCACTGCTTCAAGGTTCAGCGCTTGTGACACTTAACAGAACTCCGTGGTAGTCTCGAGTCATCGCTATGAACACAGTTTAGAGCATGTTGATGACAATAGAAGGTACAATGGTGTTAAGCTCATTTCTTAATGCAAAATCCAGAAAGCTTAGGTCCTTAGAGTACCTATCCTAAGTTTTCTGTACCACTGATAATTGAAATACTAATGACTAATTTTAATTTTTATTATATACATATTTATAAATGTTTTCATAGTCAATTTATCTTCTGCTATTCTTTTCAAGCCAGGGAAATCTGGGTTAAAGTCTTGGATGTGTGTCTGACCTTGAACACATTACTCGAATCTCATGTGCTTTCTGTACTGAGAAGAGGTAACACCTACCTCTGTGTCCCAGAGTTTTGAGCAAAGCACAACACATGACATAAATAATGCATCTGCGATGCACTCAGACAAATGGGAGGCCATTCCCCTCGTCATCTCTACTGTACTTACTACCTAGAACTTCGAAGTAGCATCTTAACATTGAATCTATACTGCCCACCTCAACACCCATCACCACAGTCAGAACCTAATGAATCTTTGTCAAGGAGATAGATACCTGATTTCCAACCTATAACGCTGTGATGTAAACGGCATCCTCATTTTGCTGAAAAAAAAAATGAGGACCAAAGACTGAGAGTATGTGACTACTGAATGCATAGCCATAAATGGGACACTGTACCACCATCTGCAAAGCTCAGAAGAGGGAAGAAAAATAATGTAAGAGCCTGAGGACAGGGCTTAGTATTGTGGAATACTGTCTTCCAAGCATGACAAAGCCATTGTTCTACTGAACTCACAACTATGATTACATACACAAGATCTGCACAAGATTGGAGCTGTTGATGTCCTGTGATAGAGGGGAGAGGGACTCACAAGGTCTCACCCTTCTCTGAGAATCTACACCCTGCTGACAGTATTAAGAGTTGAAGGAGAGACAAGATTTTAGGGTATTGTCCTTTCAGGGTTTTTTTGTTTGTTTGTTTGTTTTGTGGTATTATGTTATATCTTTGCACAGCCTCAAGGACTTGACCTGACTGAGATAACAAGAGAATGAAGAAAAGACAAACATGCACAGCCAGCCAGCCAGTCAGAAATACTGGGGCTTCTGATGGGGAAAATGCAGCACTCTGGAAGCCTAGCATGCTTACTTTATACCGCTGAATAAGGAGGCAAGGATATGACTTACAACTAAACATGGACGTTTAGCTAACCTGGATAGTAACAGTCTCCATTATGGGAGCAGCTTTCAGGCTGTAAAATATCAGAAGGCGGAGATAAAGCTATGGTGGACATTTTCTGCACACACTACCAGCATTCTCGTGAATCAGGCAAAGGCTTTGCCATTCCTCTGAGCCTCACCCACAAGGGGTGGTGTCAGGCTTTGCCATTTTCCTATGGACCTTGATATGGCCGTGGGCATACAAGACTTTGCCACTCAGGTGTCCACGACTCCCCACAGTGTAGACTGGTAAGTCATTCCTGCTCTTGTGTATAAGCACCCCACCCCAATGTTTCTAAAAGCAACCCTTATCAAAGTCATTGGATCACATACTCATACTCAAAGAGGACATGAAAGTCGATGGGGAACTATTTGGAAAGAGGAATAGAGATCAGTGGGAACAGGAGGACAGAGAGAGTAATGGGGGTGAATACGATCAGAATACATTATACACATGAATGAAAAACACTATTTAATAAACACTAATAACCATTTTTAAAGACCCTGAACACAGGGTAAGTTGAGCCTCTCAAGTTTTCCTATGTTAGGAAATGATGAAGTATAAAACAAAAGCAGGGGAAGCTTTCTCTAAACTCAAGTCCTGGTGCACTTGCCTAGACGCATGAACGTCATACAGTGTTTGCACACTGTCAGCTCCTGTGCTCCAAAGCAACAAATGCTCACCATCACCTGTGCTCTACTGAGTGGAATTCAATTACATCCTGGACAACTTCTCTTTCTCATTTATGCTTACATTTGCAAAAAAGCACAACACAGTAAAAATGATTTCTAATACCTAAATCTCCAAGTCCACAAAATAAGCACCATTTTAGTAACAAATACATATTCTTCCCAAAATAATGTTGTATGCCAAGGGTTATTTTACTAACTCCTTTCCCACCTACAGGATGGGAGAATACATTTTGTAACAATGTACTGGAGAGGGGATTGACACCTAAAACCTACAAAGAACTCCAAAAATTAAACACCAGTTCATCTGGTCAACAACTGGCCTACAGGACTGGACAGAGTCCTCAGAAAAAGAAATCATCCAATCAGCAAATCATCCCAAACCAACCACTTAACAAACGATCTTCAGACCTGAAAGACAAAGAAATAAAAGAACACTTGAAGAAATGTTAAACATCCTTAGCTTTGAGATTCCATCGCACTCTAGCCAGAATGCCTGGCATTAGGAAAATAAACAATAAACACTGCTAAGGATGTGGGGAAAGTAGAGCCTTTACACACAGCGGGGAAGAATACAGCACTGTCACAGGAGCAATGGAAATCAGTAAAGACGTCCCTCCAAAAACTAAAAATACAACTACTATAAGCTCTGTGTATATGAGTCCTAAGTAAACCTGAGGGAGTCTGATATTGCTGCTCTACTCACAATAACCAAGGCAAGGAAATAGCTCACATGGCCATCAACAGATAGAGAAAAAAGTGGTGTATATACACAATGGAGTTTTATTCATAATTTTACAAGAATAAAATGACAGCTGCAGGAAACTAGATAGAACTGGGGTTTATCGAGGTAAGTAAAACAAGCCATCCTCACCTATCCCCCTTGTTTTACATGCGTTTACATATATGTAAATAATTTAGTGTGTGAATATGTAAAACATGCAAATAGAAGACCTTGAGAAGGGATAAGTATGTCTAAAGGAAACAGAGGCAGGAACAGGATGATGGGCTACATGGGACATGAAAGATAAAGTAGAGATGAGTTGTGCAGGAGAAAGGGACCAGCAATTGGAGGTTAAGGTCAGGGGAGGGCAGTAAGTGGGGGGCAGAGAAGTAGCAAGTCCAATGGTATAAATGTATGAAAACTCTATATTAAAAAATGCAACCTTCTGTAAGTTAACTATAAAAGCTGCTAGACCCCAGATGTTGATGCCAGCAGCCTCAAAGTCCACAGCGCAGCTGAGGTTTTGATTCCCACATTCCCAGAGTCCATCAGAGGACTGGATCTTTGGCTCCAGTGTTTTCAAGGGAACCATGCCTTTAGCTCCAGTAGTGAGCAACTGGGATTCTGGCTCCAGCTCTCAGAAGTTTATGGTGTTCAGAGTGAGACTAGCAAGTTTAAGACACATGATCAGTGTGTGGCCCACTAGGGACCCTGCTATCACCCTGATAAGCCCAGACCTCTCATTGACCTCAGATAACTTTACTAAGATCAACATCAAACTTGATCAGTCTCAATGGGGGATCTTCATGCAGCACTCCTTTCTAGGAAGAATCACAGAAAAACAAACAAACAAACAAACAAATATCCACATAGAACTGGAAGAAAGAGAACCAAAACTTTAAGACTAATCCATCTTAGCAATGAACAAAACATGACAAATAAACATAAAGAATATTATACAACTTTCCAATACAACCCATTGCAACCTTCCACTTATTTCAAACTGATTATACAATAGGTCACAAATCAAACTTTAAAAAAAAGGCTGAGATAATTCCTTGTCTTTTATCAGAATACCAAGAAATACAAGTAGTACTCAACAGGAAGAGAAACTATGAAGACAGTGAGAGAAGAGACAATGTATTTTGAAAACAGAGGGAAACAACTTCTGGAATTCAGACAAGGCAGTCCTAAGACTATCTTGTACACGATGATAAGCACTTGCACTAGTAAGTGAGAAACATCTCATATAGACAACACTTCAACTCATAGAAATACACTTCAGGGCTCTAGAAAAGCAAGAGGATAGATAACTCTAATCCCAGTGACGGCAGAGAATAATAAAGTTTGTGAAAGAAAGTGATGATATAGGGACTAAAGAGCAATATTGAAGATGAAAGCCTTGGTTAATGAGATTGATAAACCCTTAGCTAACCTGAGAAAAACAAAGAGGGAGATATCCCAGAACACCATTAAGGAATACTTTGAGAACAGACACTCCAAAAAGCTATAAAAACCTAAGAAGAAGTGGATGCATTTCTAAGTGCAGATCATTTATCAAAATTAAAGACAGAGATATGAATAATTTATATTGACCCATTACAAGCAACAAGATTGAAGCTTTAATCAAAAGTCCCTACACAAAGAAAAGCCCAGGATAACATGGAATTACTGCTGAATTGTACCACAATTTCAAGGAAGATCTAATTCCAACAGTCCTCAATTTGTTCCACAGAACAGAAAGGGAACACCACTAAATTCATCCTACAAAGCTATTATAATGCTAGTATCAAAGACATTTTAAAAAAGAAAAGAAAACTACATAGCAATTTCCCTTAGGAACATAGGTGCAAAGCTTCAAATTTCTTAAATTCAAGAACATATTTAAAAGACCCTATATCATGACCAAGTGGGTTTCATCCATGGGTGTGGTTCAACATACACAAATCAGTAAATGTATACCATATAAGGTAACTTAAGGATTACATCATCATCTCAATAATGGAGAAAAGACATCTGAAGAACTCCAAAGTGCCTTCATGATAAAAGTCCTGGAGATTATATATATGCCACACTGCAATATATATGTATATGGCAAAATAATAAAGGCAAATATACTAGAGCCAACATTGTAGTAAACAGGGAACAACTGAAACCATTTTCTCTAAAATCAGGAATGAGACAATACCCACTTCACTGTTCTAAGTCAATGTAGTGCTTGAAGTTTTAGCAATGAAACAAGAAGACATGAAAGGAATAGACACAGGAAAGGAAGAGGTCAAACTATCCCTATTTGAAGATGGTATGAATATATATTTGAAAGACCCTATAGATTCTAATATAAATAAACACTTTTAGTAAAGTTGCAAGTTACAAAATAAATATATAAAAATCAGTAGCCTTCATAAATACTAACAATGAACTTATAAAAAAAAGAAATTACTTGTCATTCCCAACACAGTTAGGAATAAAACTAACCAAGGGAGTGAAAAAATCAGCAATAAGAACTTCAAAACACTGGCAAAGGACATCAAAGGAAATATTAGACAATGGAAAGGCTATTCCATACTCCTGGTGTGAGGAAATTATTATCATGAAAATGTCTATATTATCAAAAGTCATTTATAGACTCAATGTAATTCATATCAGAATTCCAATGTTATTATTCAAAGAACTAGAAAAAAAAGGAAAATCAATCCAAGAGTCCACATGGAACTACAGAAGACTACAAATGGCCAAAGGTATCCTAAGGAGGAAAGCATAGCTGGAGGTATTGTGAATTTATTACTTCAAATCGCACTACAGAACTACAGTGATAAATGCAGATGACAAACTAGGCACAGAGACCAATGGAACATAGAAACCAACAAAGACATCCAAAGTATGCAGTTGAAAAAAAAGACAGTGCATTCAAAAGAACGATAATGGCCAAACTGGATGTCTTCCTGTAAAATCTTCAGATCCATTTTGTTTATCCTGTATGAAAATCAGCAAGAAATGGATCAAACACCTTAATTTAAAACCCAAAATATTGAAATTATTAGAGGAAAATATACAGTATGCATTTCGAGATAAATGTTTAGGTAAGAACTTTTGGAATAGATCTGTAATAGTGCAAGAAGCAGCTCCAAGAATCAACAGATGGAACTACATAAAATTAAAGTTTCTGCACAGTAAAGAAACCATCAGCCAAGGCAACAGACAGCTATAATATCTTTAACAGCAATACTCAAACAGGCTAATATCAGAACTTACAGAGAGTGAAAACTAAAGGGAAACAAAACAACTGTCAATCAATAAGTAGGCTATTACATGAACAATTCTCAAAAGAAAAACACAAATGGCCAAGATGTATTTTTTAAAAGTGTTCAGCATCCTTAGACATCAGGGAATTGCAAATTAAAACTACTTGGAGATACCATCTCATCCTAGTCAGAATCGCTATCATGAAGAAATCTGACAATAGATGCTCATAAGGATTCAAGGAAAGAAGCAAAGTTTTATTTATTTATTGCTGGTGGCAGTTCAAACAAGTATAGCCATTACAGAAATAAAATATGGAAGTTTCTCAAAATACTTGAAAAGAAACCTATTGTATAGCCCAACTACGCTACAACTCTTAGCCACACACCCAAATGATTGTATATCCTACCAAAGAAAGGTGCACAACCATGTTATCACTCCACTCCACACAACAGCAAGGACTTGGGACTAGCCTAAGTGAACAATGGACGGATAATGAAAAGTGGTACACATACACACAGGATTGTATTCAGCTGCAAGAAAACAAGACAATGAAGCTTGCAGGAAAATCGATGGTTCTGGAAAGACAAAAGACACATGTTCTCTTTCACATGCAGATCTTAGCCTGGGGTGTGTGTGTGTGTGTGTGTGTGTGTGTAAATATTGGTAAAGTCTAAAATGCTATAAAGGAGACCAAGAAATGATGAAAATGGATGATTATAAAAGATGGGGAGTGGGCAAAGGACACAGGGTACATGAATGAAGCAAAGAGACTGGGGGAGGGGCTACAAGGAGGGCTTGGGAGTACTGGGAGCAGGGGGGTGAGTGGGCAAGAGAATCTACTAAAATACACTCTAAAAAGCCGTGCTAATGTTTTAATACCTTGTATGCTAATATTCAAACTAAATTACCCACAAGTTTTAAAGAGAGAAAATGTTACAATACAGTAGCACCCTATCACAACAAAGATGCAGAGAAATTCCATCATTCATATTGCTGACAATAACATAAAAAAGAACAGCCACTTTGTAACCCTGTTAGTGGTTTCCTTAAAAAAAAAAAAAAAAATCAGCATATACTTAGTGGATATCCCAAAACTGAAAGTGATCAAAATGTCTTGGAGAGGTGAATGATCAAACAAGCTAATAAGAAATCAATGGAATACACCTTTGTTAAAAACCCACCGGGTTAGTTTTCGCTATGAACATGTGTTACAATGTCAACAAGCAAACACATAAGCAGAGTCAAAATCAAGAAACCCATCATCTCAAGGGTATCATGCCGAGGGGGCATGCCTTGGAAGATCACTTGTTATTTGTTGATCATAATTCAGATATATCCATTATAACTCAATAATTCATTGGTGAATTATTATTGAGTTGACAGAGTCACAGATATGGATGACACACTAGAGTCCGCCATTCAGTAGAAGCTCAAGGTGTGGTGAGTCCCTGAAGGTTAGCATGGGGATGTTTGTGCTGATGTATCTGCTTTGTATTGCAATCACAAGGGTGGCTAGCCAAGTGATCTGAAATAGCAGGAACCTCCTTAGGTGCTGACACCCTGGCAAAGCTAGATGAGATGCAACCACTCAGGGTGACTGAATTAAGGGCACACAGCACTTCTCTACCTCTGCTTCCTCCCGTGCAACACCAGTTATTTAAAAAAAAAATTAAAGTGTATAAAAAGTCAGAAACTTCAAGCTTCTGGCAGAATTTTTACATTGTATACAACAAAGCATTGTCCCATCTTAATGGTACAAAACAAAACCTGGCTCTTAGTTCTGTGGGGGCTATCTTGCAAACAAGGATAAGACAGTTGTACACAAAATACACTCTGTCTTCATCTCCGACACTGGGACTCCCTTCCCACTCATCTCTGGTCCAATTCTGTCTTTTTCAGTCTCAAACTAACGGTTTGGGTTTGTTTGTTTGTTTTGTTCTTGTTGTTTAATCAGTTTTCCCCTTAGTGACCCGAACCACTGTTCCTAATGTGTGTGGCCCTTGCACTCCCATGAACCTATCCACTCTCTCAGAAAACCTGCAACTAGGTAAGGATGCTCTCTTCCTGTGCACTCTCCTGACTGAGTAGACTGTCCTGAAAGGCAGAATTTTTTTTTTTTTAAGAGTTTTAACCCAAATTAACATCAGGCATAAAGTAAGGTATATTCGAGCTTCTGTGCAGAGGCCTTCCAAAGTCTTCTTGCCTCCTAAGCCATTCCTCCCCTTCTCAGCAGACTTCCGGGCAGCACGTGGGTACCACGTCAAATACACATCCTGAGAAAGGAAATTTTCATCCTCATTTTTTAGAGAGAGGCAGTTTGGACTCAGTGAAGAATCTTCCTTGATGAATGGGGTGAACAGTGAGTCCTGAATAGGGTGTGTAACTCAGACTGCATGATCTCTAATCCTGGGTCAGAATATTTAATCAGGCCACCCTCCGCCCTGAATCTGCTAACAGACATTTCGTAATTTTAAAAGCAAGAACAGATGGGAAGTAGCTGACCTAATTCAGCAGTCGTGATCCCACCCAGAGTTGGTTCTCAAACTCTGCGGTCTGCAATATACCTTTTAGTTTAAGTAGAGCTTAAGATGCACTCTTTAACTGTTAGGATTCCTTGTGTGTGGTTCTAAGGAAAAAAAAAATCAGCCAGCACAGCAGAAAAAATAGAAAAGAAGGGAGACTGTTTACTTCAGATTACATCACTGCTGTCCACAACTCACCAGCCCACTCATGAAAAGTCTGGACGCTAGCATCAAGACTGAATTCAATTCGGTTAGGTTGAATCCCTGCTCTCCCCAGCTGCAAGGGTAGCAAGCTGGCCACAGAAGCCTCCAGGAATCAGCATGATTACCTAATTTGCAACCTCCTTTCTCCTTCTCGTCCCCTGCCGGGGTAGTGGGGTAAGAACAGGCTGATCCTTGGTCAGTGTTGAAGGCTATAAGACCACAAAAAGATGAAATAACCAGGAGGAACTTTACAAATTAATAGAATAATCAAAAGTACATTCTGTTTGCAAAAGTTTATTTTGGTTTGGTAAGGCAAGGTCTTGCCCTGAACCCCTTTTGTAACTCACTATGGAGTCCAGGCTTGCCTTCAATTTGCAGCAATCCTCCTGTCTCAGCCTCCATAGTGCTGAGATCACTCATGGGACACCACACTCAGATAAATTACATTTGATGACAACAAACAGAAACACTCATTACCTCAACAGAAGAGTTGTTTTTAACAAGAGGTTTCCTGTTGCCCAGGCTAGCCTCAAACGTGTTATATAGCTGAGGCTGGGCCTTGCTCCACAGGGAAGGAGCTATAGATGGGAGACAAGTCTGGCTACTACTGTGCTCTTTCTGAGAGGGTCAGTTTCATTAGGACACAGGAGGCCTTTAGGCAAGTTTTTAGGATCTTACTTTTACTTGCTTTAAGTCTCTTTTCTCCTGCTGTAACAGAGTACTGGGAGGAGGTGACTTACAAGCAGCTTAACTTGGCTTCTGGTTCTTAGGCCTAGAAGTTCCACTGTATGGTGTTGGCACCTGCTCAGTTTCTGAGATGGAGCTTTGTGCTACCTCACAACACTGTAGATGAGCTAGATGAAGAGTGTGTGTGTAAAAGAGAAAGAAACATCAATGCCACACTCACTTTCTCTCCAGACAGCTAGCCCACTGCCTGAGAAGAGCCTTAATTCCTCCTAGTGACTTCTTCAAAGGCCCATCTCACAGGACTCCCACAGTGGCAACCCTATTTCAACAAACGTTTCAGAACAGGCAAACTGCGTCACTTACCTGTGCGGTTTTTCAGCTCTATAACTGTTTTGCCTTCTCTGGATAACTCTGTCACTTCACAGGTGTAGTTTCCCACCACGGCCTCACGCATATCCATTTTCAAAGAGGCATCGCCTTTGAGTAAGTCTGAGACTGAGATTTTTGCACTGGTAAAGTTGTGTTCTATTGTAGAGGTATTTTTATTTCCATCATAAATGAAAATATATGATTTGTTCAACTTCCACTTCACAAACATTTCTTCGGTGCTTTGCGCCTCCACATTACGGACGATGCAGGGAATGACCACAGTTTCATTGCATGAAGTGAACTCGACGGAATTCACGTTGCTGAACAGTAGTTGAGCTGAACCTGCAATACAGACACAAAAAATATTTCATTACCATCTGCATATATGATATATTATCGTAGGTGTATTACAAGCCCTTAATGTAAAGAAAATTACTGTGAGTGTTCATTTACGTTTGTAGTACAGAAACAAGGTGAAAATAGCAACCAATTATGGGCACACCAGCTAGTAGACTCTAAGTTTTCTTTTTTCGGTCTTAGGAATACAAAGTATGCATACCATGCATCTTGGGAGGAAATTTACCAATTGTGTTGGGATATGCAAGGTACAGTATCTAGCTTTGAAAGCTCTGAAGTAATCATGTCTGCTTACTGATATATGTAGAAAAATACTATCCTTACTATAGGAACATCCTGAATAGAAAACCAAATATTCTATTCGGGCTCAACTTCTATACACGTCTTCTAGATGGAATGTGCTAAAGTGATATGAAATTTATCTCTTCACTCAGGCTGCATAACCCAAAAAAAAGTAGCCAGTTCTATTATACTTTAATATACAAAGCAACTGGAATGAATCAAATCTTATCTTTCCAAGAGGATGGGAAGTCTTGGAATACTAACGAGGGAAAAAGATGTTCTCTGTGGCTATTTCCCACTTCAAAAGAGACGGCGATAGACACTTTGTATGCGAGTCTCACAAAGGATTACACACAATTGAATGGCATTTTTCCTACCCTGACATTTCATTGAATCTACAGAACAATTCTGAAATGTAGATTACAGGTATTTCTTCCTCCAATAAACCATAAACTACCCTAAAAGCCAAGAAACAAGCTGAAACCAAGAGCAGATGCTGCTGATGCAGGCAGCATACCCACTGGCTCTTCTCAATGGCATAAGCCACGACTGAGTGCCCTGCTTTGGGTCAAATGGTAAAGATGTGGAGAAACTCCAGTTGTATTATGTAACATGGCCATTTATCAAAGCTCTTATCTGAGTAGCTTGTTGACTTTTCCTTCAAAACCCAAAGTACCAACGAATATAAAACATTAACTCCATTAATCTTTAATATTTCCTCCTTCTGTATAAACTAGACATAAAATTGAGGGCATAAAATGTTACTCTAAGAATGTAATTATTAATATAAGCTTTGTAGTAGGAACTGATGATTTTCTGAATTTCCTCAGTTTCTGTTGTTATGTCTCCCTTTTCATTTCTGATTTTGTTAATTTGGATATTGTCTCTATACACTCTGGTTAGTCTGGGTAAGGGTACACCTATCTTGTTGATTTTTCTCAAAGAACCAGCTCCTGGTTTGGTTGATTCTTTGTACAGTTCTTTTTGTTTTTACATGATTGATTTCAGCCCTGAGTTTGATTATTTCCTGCCGTCTACTCCTCTGGAGTGTATTTGCTTCTTTTTGTTCTAGAGTTTTCAGGTGTGCTGTTAAGCTGCTAGTGTATGCTCTCTCCAGTTTCTTTTCGGAGGCACTCACAGCTATGAGTTTTCCTCTTTGCACTATACTCAACAAAACTGGAAAATCTGCATGAAATGAACAATATTCTAGATATATTTAACCAATGTTAAATCAGGATTAGATAAGCTATCTAAACAGTCCTATAACCCCTAAAGAAATAAAAGCAGTCATTAAAAGTCTCCCAACCAATAAAAGACCCCAGACCAGGTGGGTTTAGTGTAGAATTCTATCAGACCTTCAAAGAAGACCTAATACCAATACTCTTCAAACTACTCCACCAAATAGAAACAGAAGGAACACTACCCAATTCATTCTATGAAGCCACAGTTACGTTGCGTATTCTCTCTTGGAGATGGAACAGTTTCTGTCTAATAAGGAACTTTTCACAACTTCCTTTCATAGAGAACTTCATAAGAGATTTTTTCCCCTACTTCTATCATGTTTACTGTTCTAAATACTTTTTTTAAAATGGTTGAGTGCATATTACTTTTAGCTTCAGAAGATATGTCTATTTAAGAAGCATTTAACTATTATAAATTATTTTGATGACTTAAAAACTGTCAATACTGAGTTGTGTATTTTAAAATAAATTTTATTAGTTTAATAAAAAAAACTAAAAAAGGATAAAGAGAATTTAATTATTAATAAATACTCATCCAGTTGAATGTAAGTAAAGATCTTCACCAGAATACACTCTGGACTGTGTTCAAGAAAACTCAAGCCCAAGTCCTCTGCCTGGCATACTGGTGTGCAGTGCTAAGCAGTTCATTTTTCTAGAGCATGGTTTAAGAAGGGTCAGAGCAAACAGTGGGTGACTTCCTAGAACACTTGGGAGCAACCCAGGAGAAAACTACAAAAAGCTCACTAAGCAGCCGGCCGGTGGTGGCACACGCCTTTAGTCCCAGCACTTGGGAGGCAGAGGCAGGCGGATTTCTGAGTTCGAGGCCAGCCTGGTCTACAGAGTGAGTTCCAGGACAGCCAGTGTTGCACAGAGAAACCCCTGTCTCGAAAAACCAAAAAAAAAAAAAAAACTCACCAAGCAACATCATGCTGCACAAACACAGGGCAATAGCATAAAACTGGCCATCATGGCATCCACTGAAATGAGCTGGGCCCGCCCTCTGGACTCTCCTG
Organism: Hylomyscus alleni; assembly: GCA_019843855.1. Classification (NCBI taxonomy): domain Eukaryota; kingdom Metazoa; phylum Chordata; class Mammalia; order Rodentia; family Muridae; genus Hylomyscus; species Hylomyscus alleni. Next base: position 17,459 of record JADRCC010575350.1, read on the forward strand.
GGCATGTACCATCTGAAGCAGCCTTGGGGCATCCATGGCTCACCTTTCCCAGTTCTCTAGATTTTTAGCCACCCAAATATTACGAAGTCCCAGGCTTCATGTCTAATTTCAACCTCTATACCCATGGAGTTTTGTGTTATTTCCCTGGAGAAAGAGACAATGGAGGCAAGAAATCACATTGTACAAAGGGAGAGATGGGGGGAAAGTGACGTCACAAAGGAAGGGAAGTATTAGAAAATACCTGTAAAGATTCTGAAATGGACAGACAGTTCCCAGAGTGCCTTGTTAGTGGGTGCTGGGCAACTGTAAGATTCTAGAGAGTGTCTGCTTCCACTGACTTCAATTTGACCATCTACAATTGTGTAAGTTGTGGAATGAGGAGAGGGGTCATTCACAAGATTCTTCTATAGAGATAGAAACTTTCCTTTGCAACTGATTTGTACCTCACAGAAGACGGTTCCAACAATATTAATTTAAAAAAAACCTGGAGATCCTGACCAGTTTTGCATCCGTTAATAAATCCATTAAGTATTCTTGCTTGTCTATGATGTGCCTGCTCTACCGATTTGCCTTCAAACGTGGTCTTGTCTACTTGCTGGTTTGTTCCTTAGGGAGTAAAATTAAAATGTTGATGTTATGTCCATTTTTTAGCAGCATGAGTTATTTCAAGATTTAAAAATTATATTCGTGTCAGTTCAAAATTCTGCTTTTCCCAGAAGATTAATTGAAGGGATCAGCCACTCTATGAGGTTTTTAGCCCCCAGATCTGAGGGAAGAATCAGGTGGCTGGCAAACACTCCACAATTTTCCAACTTGTTTGGAATATACCTCTTTCGGGGACTCCACAAGCTATTAATTACAGTGTTACTTCTTGCAGTAAAAACATTTCATAGCTGAAGCAACTTAAGCAGAATAAATGCTGTCAGTAAAATGAAAAGTAAATTTGACCTGGCTAAACCAAGACAACCTTCATAATAATAAGTAAGTAAGAGTAGCCCCAAATATCCCTAAACATGTTATTAGTAACACTTATATCGTATGATATCGTATGATTGAGGAAATTTTGGCTAACACTGAGAGTAAAAGACAGTAAATAATGAACGTAAGAAAGTTCATCCAGATAAGACATGCTGCTATAGCACTCTTATTCCAGAGTATGGGAACTTAACCTAAAAGGATAATTCCAGAGTTACAGGAAAATGACCAAGTAAACTGGGGAAGATTAACTTATATCAAAAGCCAAAAATATTAGATCTCACAGCTTCCATGAACATAGCACCAACAATGCAAACCTCCTCAAGTCAGCCCTGAGCATGGCTGCGCAGTGGCAGAGAGGTCTGATCCATATGTTACAGCTCATGTGTTCAGCTCAGAAAAGCAGACATGCAATCAGCAGTTAAGAATAACCTGGATGAAACACTGACAGGATGGAAGGATGGATATGATAATGAAAAAATGAGGGGGACTTGTCTTTAGGCGCTTAAACTTCTCATAGGGGGAATGTAAGCAGGTTATACAACACAAGGTCACACATGGAGCTCTTTCTGCTCCAACAGTGCTGTAGAGAGCAGAAAATCAACCTGTCTAGCAGGTTCCTGAGAAAATTTGCATTGCTCCTGAAGAACGGAGGTTGTCATGCCTTCACTGCTTGTCTGGCCCCTAATGTTTTCAGACATCCCAAGTAAAATATCTCCCCTTTTAATGACTCTGAGACATTCCACCTTCCGCTTCTCAGCTTGTGCTCTCCAGCAGCCCTCTCTCCCTACTTAACTCAAATTGAGTCCTTCTAGGAAGCCTGAGGCCTATAACACTTCCCACATAAACTTACCCACAGCCTCGACTATCCATAGGTTTTTTTTTTCTCTCCCTTCCAGAAATGAATTCTTTACGCAGAACTTGTTTCCATCGCTGACTCCTGTCTATCATCTAGAGGACGCATGGACTGCCAGCCTCTGTATCCCCTTAGTTCATTTATGATGTGTTTTAAATCATCTTTTAATAACTATATATGCACCAAACTTTAAAAAGCCTGCATATTCATCTCCCTTACCCAGCATTCTAAGACAATGGTCTATGTGCGTTTCTTGACCTCTGTGTGCCCCCAGACTATGTCAACAGAACTCCACTCTGCTCACTATTACTGTATCATTGCTCCAGCTCTTACGCAAATCACTACCTTTTATGAATAATCCAATTCACATGGTTCATTTTGTCTTGACTTCCCTATAGTTCTTGAGCCAGAGAGCAGCTCCTCATTTTTCTACCTCTAATATACCTGTTTAGAATGCTTGGTCCCTAGGTGGTGGAACTGTTTGGGAAGGATTAGAAGGTGTTGCCCTTGAAGGTATGTCATTGGGATGGGCTCTGAGTTTTTAAAAACTTAAACCATTCCCGGCTGACGCGCTCTCTCTCTCTCGCTCTCTCTCTCAGTCTCCTGATGCCAAC
>JADRCC010575351.1:0-16697 GCA_019843855.1 Hylomyscus alleni
ACGGGCACAGATATTGTGAAAAATAAAATCAGTATCATATAGAGAAGAAAGTTGCAGTCTAGGCTGTTAGGCCTGGCAGTGGGGCAGCAAGACAGGCTTTTGTTTTCTAAATAAGTTCAGTTCCAGTGACTGACCACAGGCCACACAGGTCACCTGAAGTTCTAGGAGACAGGTGGTGACATCTGTGGTTTCAGCACTATGGAGTCAGAGGCAGGGGGAATCATGAGTTTGAGGCCAGCCTGGGATAAGAGCAACACCTTGCTTAGAAACACAATAAAAGTAGAAGTTGTGGACATGAATGAGAGAGAACTTAACTAAAGCTCTCATTACTGCAGAAACAGCTCCAAGGATAGCTAAGTAAACACACACACACACACACACACACACACACACACACACACCACCTTCATGTAGCAATTTCATCAAGTGTGGTTGGTGTTAATTATTAATCTGAATTAGAATCACCTGGGGGATGATGCCTGTGGAGGATTATCTTGATTATATTAACTAATGTGGGAAAACTGTTCTCTGAAAGGAGAGTCTTGGATGATTTTATACCCAGCTGAAAATTCCTCTCTCTGCTCCTTGACTGCAGATGCAGTGTGTGCATTTCTGATTTATAGATAGTGAAACTAAAACTATGAGATTTTTAAAATTATTAGTCCAATTTCATAGAGTGTGTGTGTGTGTGGCATTCAAACCCTAAAGATGACCTCTGCAGTCAGGGTTCTGGGCTTCGAAGTGGGCAAGGTTTAGAAAGGTTACTGATGGAATTCCAGTGGAACCCACAGAAGAGTTGACAAGAGGTGTCTTCATTAATTCTCCTGTTGCTGTGATAAAAACACCTTGGCAAAAGCAATCCTCAAAGGGTTGATTCAGCTCAGAGCTCTAGGTGAGAAGGCACGTTGGCAGGAACAACTTGTGGCTGTGGTATACATGCTTACATCAAGATGGATCGAGAAGTAGAGTGAGCCAGGCAGTGGTGGTGCACACCTTCAGTCCCAGCACTTGGGAGGCACAGGCAGGCGGATTTCTGAGATTGAAGTCAGCCTGGTCTACAGAGTGAGTTCCAGGACAGCCAGGGCTACACAGAGAAACCCTGTCTCGAAAAATCCAAAAAAAGAAGGAGTGAAGTAGAGAAGCCAAAAGAAGGGCCAGGTCCTAATTTTGATATCTGCTCCTTTGGTGATCATTTCTTCCTGTTGGGTCTCATCCCCTTAAAGGTCTGCAATCTCCCCAGAACAGTGACATATATGGAGACCAAGTGTTTAAGCACGTATGCCAGGACCAGGTGTGGGATATTCGAATCATAACACTCCATCCAGGCCCCCATAGACTCAGGGCCATCTTGTAATCCAGACTACATGCACTCTACCTTCAAAAGCCTACATAGTCTAGCAGTCCCTACCCCTCTCTTCTGAAATTCAAGGTGCTCTCTTAACTTCAAGCCTCCGTAAGACCAGAACGCAAGTCGCATGCTTCCAATGCATGATGGCAGAGTCCAGTGTCTCATTCCAAAAGTGAGAAAGATTGCACTGAAGCAATACTGGACTCGGGTGTACAGTTGTTTCCTTGGGTCCTTGATTTCAGTTCTTTTGGATATGTATCCAAAAGTTCTATTGCTATATTGTATGGCAACTGTCTTTTCTTTTTAGACAGGCTCTCATGTAGCCCAGGCTGTCCTCAAACCCGCTGTCAAGAATGACCTTGAATTCCTGACGCTCCTGCACCTACCTCCTCCATGCTGGGACTGCAGGTGTGCAGCACCACAGCTGGCTACACTTCCATTATTAATATTTGTGGGGAAATGCCACATCGCTCCAAGCTTCCAAGTTTTAACAGGACCCCACTCTTCTTGCCTTTGTCCTTGGAACCCTGGGGATGGAGCTGCTTCTTCTTCAGCAGCTCATCTCCCTTTTAGAACTTCAGTTTCTTGCATGAACTCGTTGCTTATCGTTGGGATAAGAGTTGTAGTTGGTTTTGTGAGAGGTAGACTTTGCATGGCTTCCTGGGTGCTGCGGGCTGTTAACTTTGTCTTTGTCATGGTGTGATGGCTGCTTTACTTGTCATTTTCTTTAGCTGGAGCCCAGGGAAATGGATGTTTTACTCAGGTGGAGAGCAACTGCAGTGTGGGTTGAGCAACCGAAAGCCATGTTTCTCCTCCTCTTATATTAGTAATAAGCCTGGGGAAAGATAGATGATAGATAGATAGATAGATAGATAGATAGATAGATTTGTATATGTACATATATTTTAAGAAAGTCCAGGAATTTCCTAATCTGAAATTCATTTATATTAATTGTATACACTAAAGGGTTTCATTATGACATTTTGATACGTCTATAATATTTTATCATATTCTCTCTCTGTGTCTCTGTCTCTCTCTGTGTCTCTCTGTCTCTATCTCTGTCTCTCTCTCTTTCTCTCCTTCCTTTGCCCCTGCTGTCTCCTGCCATTCCACACCATCCTCTCTCTAATAGCCTTCCATGGAACTTTAGATGTGAGTGAGCCAGGGGATGCTGAAGTATGTGGACTTTTAGGATCATTGGTGACTAAGGGCAAAAACTGTATTAAGGAGTTAATGGATGTATACATGTGTATGTGTGTGTATATATATGTATATAAACATACATATATACATATATGCACATGTATGTATGCATGCCATATGAAAAGTCCTTTGTTCTCCAAAGTCACTTAAAGAGAGAGAGAAGGGTAAAGAATGCAGGGCAGTAGGGTGGGAGGATGGGTGGGAGGATAGGGTGATTGGAGTGCAGGATAGCTGGGTGTACCTGCTAAGCACGGGACCCTGAGGTGCTTATTCTCATGCATGTCATTTCACGTTGTCTGCACAACTTTGTGTCTTGATCCTTTCAAGGTACTATAACGAAATACCAGAGTATCTGTAGCTTATGACAACACATGTTTCTTTCCCACATTTCTAGAGGAGAATCCCATTAGAAGGCATCACCTCAGGGCTGGTGAGATGGCTCAGCGGGGAAGAGCACCGACTGTGCTTTGGAAGGTTATGAGTTCAAATCCCAGCAACCACATGGTGGCTCACAACCACCTGTAATGAGATCTGACGCCCTCTTCTGGTGTGTCTGAAGACAGCTACAGTGTATTTACATATAATAAATAAATCTTTAAAAAAAAAAAAGAAGAAGGCATCACCTCCTAATGCCTTCATCTCTGGAGTTAGGATTTTACCATCAAAATTTAAGGGGAGACAGGAACATTCAGCCCATTGTAGTTCATGTTTCCCTTTTCCTAATTTTGCTCCCAATGCTGTTAAAATTTAGAGAGTTTAAAGACTTACCTAAGGTTACAGAGTCAACTTGGAAGCCTGACTGCTCTTTTTAGCAACATTTGCCACCAAAATCCACCTGCTGGTACCCTTAGGCCAGTCTTCCTGTGCAGGCTCATACCACGTATCCATCGTTCCTTTTTTAGGGTTCCAAAGGTCTGTCTAGAAGATTCACTAAAGCCCCCCAGCCTCCATGCCTGGGATAACTTCCCTCTGCTGGGTGGTCAAGTCCCAGGTTTTGGTACCCAGAAGTAAGAGATGCAGAGATAATAATAACATCTGATTAACTTGTTTGCTGTGGGTTCTCTGCTGGGAGCCGCCCAACAACTCGAAGTGGAAAATGTCCTTACACGTTCTGAGATGCCGAGATAGACTCTAATGACCCTTGTTTACCTCCTTCTGGGTAGCCACATACACTTTGAAGAGAGGTGGTAAAGGGTCTGCACGCTGCTTCAGGGGGTATTTGGAGGGGGTGGGGTAGTGACTAACACCCAAGCATCACACTTGGGGCAGGACTGGGCATGCACCCTTTGTACGTCCACGTTGAACCCTCACCTGCACAAATGGGAACAAGGAGAAAGACTACCTGACAAAACCAGCTATATGGCTGGTTTGCCTGCAGAGGGGTCTGAGTACCATGTACGAACATTACCTTCTAAGGCCAAAGGGGCTGTTGGATCCTATGGCACTGGAGTTACAGAGAATTGTCACCTGCTGTGTTGATACTGGGAACCAGGGCTTTCAACGACTGAGCCGTCTTTCCAGTCTCAAATAAATTATTCTTTGACAATTTCATGCTGGAATTATAGACAATTTAGAGCCAAAGTGTCGGTGCTAGATCTCGAAGCTGGGTCCCCTGGAAGAGCATCCAGTGTACTCAAATCACTGAGCCATTTCTCCAGCCGTAACAGTAACCAAGTCCGAAGTGTGTCCGTAAAGATGGCTCAGTGTTTAAAGCACTCACCATGCACGCGTGAGGACTGGAGTTTGAATCTCCAGAACCCCGTTAAATGCAAGGTGGGGTTTGTGGCCTTCTTGGTATTCCAGCCTAGGAAGGCAGAGATAGGATCCTCACAGCAAGCTCATTAGTAAGAGTAGCTAGGTTGATCAGCTCTGGTTTTGATTAAGAGACCTTGACTTTAATCCCAGCACTCAGGAGCGGGAGGCAGAAGGATCTCTCCAAGTTCAAGGACAGCCTGATTCCAGAGTTCCAGGACAACCTGGGCTACAAAGAGAAATCTTGTCTTAGAGGGGTTTGGGGATGGGTTGCCTTAATGAAAGATGGAAGATTCCTGACCTCAGGCCGCCACATGCATGTGTACACATGCACACACACAAATGCACATACAACCACAACTACATACATGTAAAGTAGGTACACGTGTGCACAGACACACAAACACACACAGACACACACAGACACACACAGACACACACACACACACACACACACACACACACACACACACACACACACGCAAGTAAAAAGGAAAAGGCAAAAAGTCCCGGCTCAGACATCATCAGGCTCTCTTATGCTCCAGATCTGCCTTGCTTGTGTTATTTCATGCAGGCCATGATGATACCTCCCTTCTTCCTGAAATGACCTCCCCTGCTCCCCTCTCTAGGACATGGTCACAATGTTGCTGACTGCTTAAGCTGTCTGTTATCAGAGACGATCTCTCCCTAAGGATCGAAGCTCGGGACACCTGAGACGGCTGTTCAGCAAGACCAGTGTGAGCTCCCTGGACCCTCTTCATCCTACAGCTGTAGTGGTCACTTCCGACATTACACCCTATTTTGAGCATAACTTCAAGTGGCCTAGATTCTGTCACATGGTATATGTCCCCTGAGCACATAGCATGAGAAGGGTGGGGGTGGATGAGCAGTGGATAACGACAAGGCACCTAGATCCTCAACAGTCAACCTAGACAGATCAGTCAACCTAGAGACATCCACCCAAGTGCTCCGTGAGCACTTATGCCAGCCTGAACTTTACAAGGGTTTGAGGGCACCTTGCTCACACCTTGTGTGGCCCTTCTGGTGTAGAAATTACAATGGAATGTGGGTAGCCCAGAGAGGTACTGTTGGAGCTAGGGGAGAAGCAGCTCCCTCAGATATGAAAGAGGTATGTTCAAAGGAGGCATTGTTGGGGATCTGGAGGGGGGAGTAGAAAGACTGTCAACAGGACAGAAGAAACATGTGCAGTGGTCTTAGGGTTCAAGGACCTTCATTTCTTAGGGATTCTGAAGAGTAGCCTGTAAGAGAGGGAGGGAGATGGGCTTGAAGAAAGACGCTGAAGCCACTCAAAGAAGGGTCTTGAATGCTATGGTTGAGAGGGTAGACTTGGCCGGGCGGTGGTGGCACACGCCTTTAATCCCAGCACTTGGGAGGCAGAGGCAGGAGGATTTCTGAGTTCGAGGCCAGCCTGGGCTACAGAGTGAGTGTGAGGACAAAGACAGCAAGAAACAGAAAAACCGTCTCTGAAAAAAAAAAAAAAAAAAAAAGGGAGGGTAGACTTACCTTGAGCTTTAGGGGTGCATGTCCATCCAGCAAGAAGGCATTTGATGTAGAGGCTAGTTTGCCCAGAAAACCTTACACCTCAAAGCTTCAATGCTCAGCCACTCAGAGCTGAAAGAATATTTCTTTATCAAAGAAGACTTCCAGGCTGGCCACAATCCCTCTGCGTCACGCCAATTTGTCGTCCTTAAATATGAGGGGGAAGGGGCAGCCATAGAATATTACTTTATAGTTGTAGATGGAACATGCATGGAGTAAGGGAGATTTATTGCCAATTTAAGTGAATTATCAGTCTGGGAATTAGAAAGGCTGAATAATTCCATCTTGGTACAGTACAAGAACACATCAGATTCTACAAGATTCATGCAAGTTGAGATTAGGCTCTGTATCAGCAGATCTCATTGAATCTATGTTAAGCCTTACAGTTATGGAGGAGAGCAGTCTCGCTCTTAGGAGAGAGTTGCCCAGTGTAGGAGTAAGTCACCAAGGTCTGTGACTTATTTCAGATCGTTGTTATATATGTCCAAAAGCAAGTGTGAGAAAATGTGAATACCTGGCGAGGCTGAGAGGCACGAGGGGTCTATAGGCATGCATGGCTCTTATTCTTTCAAAGTCTTTGTAGGTTTGATAGTTTAAAAGATAAATTGGAAGGAGAAGGAAATAAGATTCCAAGCAGGTACAGCTGAGCGTTCAAACTTTAGGTCGTGGGGCTGTCTCCAGGTGAGGGCAGGCTCCTGGCTCCACTCATGCAGAATGAGCATCCTGACATTCCCAGGGAACTTCCTTGAAAATCTGTCGGGAGTTGCAAAACTGCCACCGTCACTTTCCTTCTTCAGAATCTAAACACACAGGCTAAAAGTCAAGGAAACTGTTTTTGCGCACTCTATAAGATTACATCGCTTGACAGTGTCAGGAAAAAATATTAAACCTACTACCAAGTCAATGTTGAATCTGCAAATACCACTCACAAGGATCACTCTCTTTCTTTCTCCCTCTCCCACTCCCTCTCCCTCCCTCTCCCTCTCTCTCCTCTCCTTCTCTCTCCCTCTCCCTCTCTCTTTCTCTCCCTCTCCTTCTCCCTCTCTCTCCCTCTCCCTCTCCCTCTCCCCCTGTACCTCCATCCCTCCCTTCCTCTTCTCTCAGGAGCATGTGTGCATTCCTCTGTGTGTGTGTGTGTGTGTGTGTGTGTGTGTGTGTGTGTGTATGAGAGAGAGAGAGAGAGAGAGAGAGAGAGAGAGAATGTATCCTTGGAGTTTCATTTTAAACTACCAATTGAATTCTCATGATTTCTTGCGCCTTAAATAATTCATAACACAATTCTATCGTCTGTCCCCACTGTATTCCTCGCTCCAAAGATTTATAAAATGTGTTTTCAGATGATTGCATCTTGGCCTAAGAAATATTTCGAGAGTGTCTTTTGAGAGAAGAGAAAGAAAATGATTTATAACTATGCGATACAACAAATAACACAAGAATAGCTGTAATTAGTGAAGAAAAGATACAGGATTGAACATATAATCTGCTATGTGCTTCAAAAATTGGCATGTGACATGTGCCCTTCAGGAAGTGAAGACATCTGTCAGTCTATTCATTTCCTGTTTACTCTGTGTACATGTTTGGCAACGTACCTAAACAAATACCTCAAGACTCCTTCATCTAACGAGGATTTATCACACACAATTCACTCCTAACAGGACCATTGGTTGGAAACCGTTGTATATTTCAGAGTTGGTGAAAAAGACCAGTGCTGCGCAAACCTTTTTTTATTTTGGAAGATTAATTTTTAGTTGAATTACATGTATGTGCATGTGTCTGTGAGTAGATGTGTATGAGTGCGAGCACCCTCACAGTCCCTTAGTCCAGAAGCAGGTGCTGTATCCCCTGGAGCGGGAGTTACAGGAGCTTGTGAGCCATCATCTGACTCTGGAAACTCGAGTTCTCTGGAAGAACAGTACAGGCTCTTACCTAATGAGACAGTGGTTCTCAGCCTTCCTAATGCTGCAACCCTTTAATACAGCTCCTCATAGTGTAGTGACCTCCACCCATAAAATGATTTCATTGTTACTTCATAACTGTAATTTTGCTACTGTTATGATTTGTAATATAAATATCTGATATGCAGGATATCTGATATGTGACCCCTGTGGAGCTATCACCCCATAGGCTGAGAATCACTGTAACTGAACCATCTCTGAGCCCTTCTGCCAGCCAGACAAAGAAACTTTCTGTGGAAAGCCAGCAAAGGTTAACAGCTATAAAACAGAAACCAAGATTTCAAATGGTTATCCGTTTAGCACCTAACTTTCCACATTTTCTGTTTGATCCACTTCTTTCTTTTGAAACTGATACTTGAACATCAGTAGTTTCAACACACTTGGAGACTTACCCTAGGTAGAGGAATATGAAGCAAGGACTCCCATTTCAGAACCACTTGTCTTAGTTAGGGTTTTACTGCTGTGAGCAGACACCATGACCAAGGTAACTCTTATAAGGACAACATTTAATTGGGGGCTGGCTTACAGGTTCAGAGGTTCAGTCCATTATCATCAGGGTAGGAGCATGGCAGCATCCAGGCAGGCATGGCAGGAGAGAGCTGAGAGTTCTACATCTTCATCTGAAGGCTGCTAGGAGAATACTCCATTCCAGGCAGCTAGGATGAGGGCCTTAAAGCCCACACCTACAGTAACACGCCACTCCAACAAGACCACACCTACTCCAACAGGGCCTCACCTTCTGGTAGTGCCACTTCCTGGGCCTAGCGTATACAAACCATCACACCAGGGGAGTGGAAAGGAATAGGAAGAACCCTTAGGGATCTCTGCTCTGGGTAGTGAAATAACAGCCATCATCTTATGAGTCAACGGGAAAAGTTCACAGTACTGTGCATCCCGCCTGACATAGAGTAGATACATCCCGAGTCTACAGAAATAGAATTTGCCACACAATGGACATTCAGAGTACAAATCTAATACACTCAGAGGGGCTAATCTTGGTTGCCAGTTTGATACACCTGGGAAGAGGGAAGTTCAGCTAAGGAACTGCTCACATCAGATTGGCCTATAGGTATGTCGGTGGGGTGTTTGCTTGTTGATTGATATAAGACGGTTCAGCCCACTGTGGGCAGTAGCATCCCTAGGCTACAGGCCTGGGCTATTTTAGAAAGGTAGATGAATTCATGAGCATGTAAGCAGCATGTCTGCATGGCCCCTGCTTCAGTTCCTGCTTCCAGGTTCCTGTCTTGGGTTCCTGCCTTGGCTTCCCTTGGTGACGGACTATACTTTGTAAGCCAACTGAACACTTTCCTCCTCAGGTTGCTTTTTGGCCATGGTGCAATAGAAACCAAACGAGAACAGGTCCATTTCCCTTTATAAATGGTTTCATGGTCTCTCCTCCATTCTCCTCTTGTCATTTTTAGGTATTACCATAGGCAGCAGTTTGTCCCCACTCCATTGTTTTCTCTTCACACTCTCAAGGATTCTAGAGCGAGGGTTTATGAAAACAGTTCTGTTGGCTTCTTTTAGATTAAACATTGGTGCTTACATGTGCTAGGCAAGCACTCCACCATTGAGCTACTTTCCCACACCAAAGGTCTGTTGACTTTGGTCAACAGACAAAATCTTAGGCTTCCCAAGAGAAGGAATACATTATTCTTCATTAGGACAAGCAAGTGCTGTAATAGTATACTGAATGTGAGCATGCAGTCAAAGTCCTCAGGTGTCCTCCTGCCTCTGTTTCCTCTGTAGGTGGATGGAGAGCAGCCTTCACCACTCACTTTTCTGTCACCATAGTGCAACACAACGACGTACAGAATTCGTCTCTGGGCGAAGGTTTTGCGGCTCTAACTTTACTCCGTGTCCTGATCCCTCTCCTTCCTGCGTGTGTGAATGTTAGCCAATGTCTTAGTTGCTTTTCTATTGCTTTGGCAAAACACCATGACCAAGGCAACTTACAAAAGAGCACATCTCACTGGGCGTTCCGTTCCATGAAGGCAAAGCAAAGGCATGGCAGCTGAGAGCTCACATCTTGATCCACAAGTAGGAGGCAGAGAGAGTTAACTGGGGATGACACGAATCTTTTGAAATCTCAAAGTCCACCCTCAGTGACAAATCTCCTCCTGTTGCAGGAAATAATAATAATAATAATAATAATAATAATAATAAAGAAGGGCAAATTCCCACACTATTGTATATTAGCTACCAAGTAATTAGTGATATATAATCTCAAAATGCTACACCTGTAAGAGTTACCAATATATCACCTTCCCCCATTTCCGAATCCATCCATCGTTGCCTGCCCTGTAAAAGTGGGTGCGGGCTCTTTGGGTTTTCCTTTTGTTTGGCTGGCAGTAACCTGTGTCAACAGAGGGAGATGGAGAGACATTTCAGGGGAGGCTTTCGCCCTCCTGTTTCTGGTACATTCTCTCTGGCTCTGGATCACACACATGACTTCCCCAGATCTCCACTCTTACAGTCTAAGCAGCTTCTTCAGGCCCAGCCCTTGATGTAGACACAACAGCACCCAGTGGACCATAGCTGTTCCCGATACTTGCCCACAGGAGGTTTGGTTACCATGGTGCCTCCATTGAGACATTCTTGCACAGCTTTTCCCAGCACCTGGGAAAGAGTCTCCTGATGCAGTGGTTCTCAACCTCTCTAATGCCACAACCCTTTAATACAGTTCCTCACGGTGCTGTGACCTCCGAACATAAAATTATTTTCACTGCTGCTTCATAACTGCAATTTTGCTACTGCTGCTAATTATGATCTAAATATCTGTTATGCAGGATATCTGATATGCGACCTCCTAAGGGGTTACCACCCACAGTCCTGTTTTCAGAGAGCAGGCTTCTAGACGGTTCCATTGCCTTGCCACCGTGGTGATTTCTCTGCCATTCTGTGAGCCAGAGTTATGCCTCCTCTCCGTGGTCTGAGCACTCAGGACTGGGAGAATGCTTCTCGTATGTGCTGTGAGCAGAGACGGCAAATGACTGATGCACAAGTCTGCTACTCTTATGTTCTTCTGTCTTCTCCTTTATTCCTTTAACCTTATGTTACACTAATGACTTTTCATATTAAACATCACCCAGGGGCCAGTGAGATGAGAAAAGGTGCCCACCATGAACCCTGACAACCTGAGTTCACTCTCTGGAAACCGTAAGGTAGAATGAGAGAGTCAACTCCTGTAAGTTCTCCTCTGACCTTCACACACACACACACACACACACACACACACACACACATACACACACACACACACACACACACACATGAACACACACACACATGAACACACATGCACATATACACAACCAACACATGTGCACCCACATGCACACTAAATATAAACATTCCCCACTCATATTCCCATTGTCTCTGTCCCTTAATTGGACCCAGATTGATACAGTTGTCTTGAGACCAAAGAATCTGAGAGCCTTGGCCTCAGAACATGAGTTGCATGCAAATGGCAGTTATCTGTGTCAGATAAGTTTAGGGCATTCTGAGCGATAATGAAATAGGACTCTGCAGCACAGGCATCTAAAAGATAAAAAAAAAGACACTATCACCGTTCAAGAGAGAATTGCTGTATACAACGTTTTCCAGTTTGATGTGACCAGATGTGGTAGTGGCGTGTGTGGTGTGTTTGTGTGTGTGTGTGCGCGCGCGCGCGCACTTGGGTGTAAAAATGTATTTTAATGAAACACTTCCTGAGACTGGTAATCCTAAAGCTCATACTAGTTAGTAGCTGGACTCATTAACTTTGTTGTTTCTAAGGTCTCATCGTCCTTCAAATCCATGTCTTTGTCCTTCCCTGCGCCGCCTTATATCTGCTCTGATTTGTAGCTTCCAGTCACGTTTTTCCATCCGTGCTTCTGCTATGACCCCTGAGCACTTGCTCGCTTTCCCTCTTTCTTCTTCTTTTCTCCCTAGTTCTGCGGTCACATTTCTGGATATTCAACACAAGAAATCAGTCTGCGGCTGCTTGCCCTGAAGTGGGGCTAACATGGGAGTAGGTCAAATCCTAGGCAAAGACAATCACTGTAGCCAGTGCTTGAGAAGAGCAGAGGGTAGGGGGTGGGAGGGGTGGGGGAAGGGGGCGGGGGGGGCGGGGGGGGGGCATCAGTGTAACCGCAGGCAACAGCCTGGGCCGTGAGGCTTCACATGCAGTCTAATGTTTCACATGTATGCAACATACACACACACACACACACACACACACACACACACACACACACACACGCACAGGTGGGAGGTGCGGAAACAGAATAATATGAACTCTTTTAAGTTAGTTCTTGTATCAAATCAACTCAAAACAAAGTTTTGTCCCCAAGGGATAGAGAATAAATCCAGATATGAAAGAGCTGCCAGTTCACGAAGTAAGGTCACCTTTCTAAACGCCACTACTTCCGAGTGACTACACCTCCAAAAAAAAAAAATTATAGGAAAAAGTGGTTGCTGGCATTAAAAAGTTGACCCACAGAAGGGCGCTCAAGACCACAGGGAACCGTCCAAACTTCTGCTCCATCTTTAGATGAAGTGCCATCCACTTTACATCTCCAGCACCAACCTCAACCTTCCTTTGAATTCAGTGTCTTCGTGCACCTGCCACATGCCAGGGGCTTACACCAGACGCCACGGATGCTGCGGATGTGAACAGCTCAGGATGACCTTCCGGAGAGCTGGGTGAAAGGAAAGGGGAGATGTGAGATCTGGACACAGTTCTTTACGCAATGTCACTGTGTTTGTAATTGACAGTGGTAGAAGAGAGGCTGAAGAGCTGAGAAGAGGGTATGGAAAGGAAAAAAAATGGAGGTATGAAGAGGGGAAGTGATTGAGTGAAAAACGTACTTTCCCTAGGAGTCAGGCTAGCCACCCACCCACAAGCAGTGTCTTTCACATGGAGTTCCAGATGCTGAGCCAGAACACAGCCATGCTCAACCTCCGAGCTGTCCACATTAGATGGTGGCACAACAGGAAGAGGCTGCCACACCTTTCCCTTCATCACTCTGCCAACCATTCTCCACACAAGGAGCTGGTAACTGCCAATTAAGGACTGCTCCAAAACAGGCTGAAGAAAATGGTTGGGGCGGATGCTCGTTACAGTTGGATCCATTTGCCGGGCCGAGAATTTCATTTCCGTGTGGAAGGAGCTCATATTTCGTGAAGGTATACCCGGGGAGAATCCTCTAGAGCAGTGGTCCTCACAATCCTGATGCTGTGACCTTTCAATGCAGTTCCTCATGTGGCGGCGACCCCCAACCATGAAATTATTTTGTTGCTACTTCATAACTGTAATTTTGCTGCGGTTGTGAATATCTGATGGGCAGATCATCTGGCATTCGACCCCTGTGGGGTCTCGACCCACAGGTTGAGAACCCCTGCTCTAGACACCTGCATCAAGGCTCCCCTCTCCTCATGTGCCCATAACATGCGGATTTTCAAAAACTCCCAAGGGATCCTTCATTACTCCTGTAACGAGGAACCGCTGTCTTATGGGATCCCAGGAAGTGAGTAGTATCTTGCCACCTCAGAAAAGTACACCCATCCCAAAAAAGAACAGCCAGTAGTTGCTACACCCGGTAACTCCGACATCAAGTTGCTTTCCCATCCCCTAAGTTTATTCGGCAATAGCACCAAGATGAAAAGCAGCTCCTGGGAAGAGACTCATGTCCCCCAGCTGTGCCATCATTAATATTTTACTGTCCTTGCTCTTCTTAGCTCTAGTCTATCCGTCCATCGGTCATACTGTTCTGATACATTTTAAACAAATTCCAGGCACCACGGTATTTTCCCCTTAAGTATTTCAATGTGAGGGTCATTAATCAAGGTGAAAGACCCCCACAAGGGGACCCCCACTCAAGTCTCGGGAAAGCGCACCCAAGGAATCACGAGAGGCTGTCTTGATGCAAAGCGCAGAGGCAGCGTTTAATAACGAAGCTTCGGGTCGCCTCCCAAGCTCTCTCTCTGGAGAAGGGGAGAAGGACCCCGAGGCTCAATAGTTAGGCATTTTTATAGGAAAATGGGTCTAGGGGAACAAAGAAACTGGTGTGGTGGTACATGATTGGTTAGCTTATAAAAACATATTAGCATAAGGTAGGGAATTTCTAAAGCAACATACAGTTTTCTCTAGATGACCTTAAACCATATCTCATGGGGCCAGATGGCCCGTTACTCAGGGTGTTTATCAGACATGTCTTTGTATGCTCGGGCACATTCCTCCTTGCCTAGATATGTTGCTAGATGTTTACAGCCCTTAGGTCTCTTTGACCAGCTAGCCTGATAACTAATATTTTTCTCTTTTTGTTTTTGGATCTGTGTGAGCCAGCTCAAGATGAATTCTCAGGCCTCTAGCTTCCCTTTTCAAAGGCTCCTATTTCATTTTTATTCTATTTGCAGTAAACTTAGTATTCAGAAAGTTCACAAATCACATATTTATTGTATGTGGTATGTATGGAGGTCAGAGGACAAGCTTGGGTGTTATTCCTGTGGGGCAGTCCCCTTGCTTTTTCCTTTTTGAGACAGGATCTCTCACTGGGGCATGGGAATTCAGTGACTAATAGGCTGTGAACTCCAGGAATCTGTCTGTTTCTGCTACCCCAGAGTACACCACAACTCCAAGCCTTTAAAAAACAAAACAAAAACAAAAAGCAAGACGAACAAACAAACAAAACCAAAGCCCACATGGTTTCTGAGGACATAACTCCTGTCCTTGTCATTGCAAGTACCACATAGGCTGAACTCTCCCTAGCCTCCCAGACGCACGCCATTTCAATGTTCATTGTGTAAGCCAAGTATAGAAAACCATGTGATCAAAACTGCTACCAAGATATAAAACAATGCCATACCTTGAAAGCCCCCTTGGGCCCTGGCCCAGTCCTCCCACCTCTCCTAGTCTCCTGCTTCTCAGGGTCAAGCACTGTTCCAATTTCCCCAACACAGCAGTTTGGGCTATTCTGGAGCAGCATGCTAACAGAATCCCACAGTGGAGTAAAGCATGCCACCTCATATTCAAAGCTTCTCGCACTCAGTAGGCCACGTTTGAAGTTTATGCTCTTTCTTGCATGAAGTTGGGTTTGTTTTGGTTCGGTTTTTTGTTTTGTTTTGTTCTGTTTTGCTTTATCACTAGCTTATATTCCATTTGGTAGATACATGGGGTTGTTTTCCCATTTCTCTATTGTAGCACTTTGTATTTTTTAACCAATTATTGGTATCAGACTCATGAATACAGTCTGATATCAAGAATAGGTTAAAAAAAACTACAGAACTGGCGAGATGGTTCAGCAGGTAAGAGCACTGACTGCTCTTCCGAAGGT
The DNA here is from genome assembly GCA_019843855.1 of Hylomyscus alleni. NCBI lineage: Eukaryota > Metazoa > Chordata > Mammalia > Rodentia > Muridae > Hylomyscus > Hylomyscus alleni. The sequence continues at coordinate 15,135 of JADRCC010575351.1, forward strand.
CCTGAGTTCGGATCCCAGCAACTGCATGGTGGCTCACAACCACCTGTAATGAGATCTGATGTCTTCTTCTGGTGTGTCTGAAGACAGCTACAGTGAATTATGCCGGAGCAAGCGGGGCCGGCAGAGATCCTGAGTTCAATTCCCAGCAGCCACACACATGATGGCTCACGGCCATCTGTACAGCTACAGTGTACTCATACACACAAAATAAATAAAATGAGTCTTTAAAAAAAAATAGACTGTGTGTGTGTGTGACAAGCAAAAAAGAAAACCAAAATATTAGAGAAAAATAATAAAAAAAAGTACGCAGTGCTACAATAAGTCATAAATTCAGAATGTAGTCCTACATTCTGCTAAGATGTACCTCATACAAAGCAAACACCACACACACACACACACACACACACACGCACGCACGCATGCACGCACGCACGCACGCACGCACGCGCACTAGTTACCCGTCTCTCAGATTTACAGTGTTAGAACACTGATGGTGAGTGACAGACGGAACAACTCTAGAGACCGCTGGAAGAACGGAGAAGACAGGATATTTTAAAAAGTCAAAACATCTATTTGTAAGTATTAGTGTGTGGTGTATGCGCGCACATATGAGGTCAGAGGACACTTGCAGGAGTCGGTCCTCTCCCATATGTGGGTCCAGGGAATTCAACTCTGGTTGTCAATGTTGACAGCAAGTGCATTTGCCAGCAGTGCCATCTCCCCAGCCCCAGAGTAGTCTCAACACTTATAACTTGAGTTTGTTTGTTTTTAGAGGAAACCTAGGGAGGAAACCTGGCATGTCCTGTCTCATGACTCCACAATCAACCCAGCTGCATTTTATTATACTTGTGTTTTGTTTTGTTTTTAATATTTGCCCCTCCGATGAACTCAAAGCTCCTTCGTAGCACTCTCTTGTGGGTACCCTCAGCATAGAGTCTGGTACATGGTAAGTATTTAGTAAACATTTCAAGGATGATCGAATGGGGCTGGCAGAATGGCTTAGCGGGTAAGGGTACTTGCCACCGAGTCTGAGGATCTAAGTTTGACACCTGGGACCCACATAGTGGAAGGAAACTGACTCTTGCAAATCTGTCCTTGATGTCAACATCAGCACCACAACAAGTGAATAAAATCAATAAAATCAATGTGCTCTCTAAGGAAAGTGAATACATAAGTTAAAAACCTACACTATGCCCTCTTACTCCGGCTTCTCCACCTTGTCTCTTACTCCCTTTACCCCCTCACTTCCCCTCTCTCCCCATTCCCTCCCCCCCATGTGGTCATAGCTGGCCCCTACTTCTCTACTCTTTCCTTCTCTCTGCCTTTCTCTGCCTCTACTACCCTCTTAACAACCCTCCTCAGGCTCTAAATAAACTCTATTCTATACTAAAACAAAAACACAAAACAAAACAAAACAAAACAAAAACCTACACTGCATGATTTCCTTACCAAGCTGCTGACTCTGCGTTTCTCTACGTGGTTTAGGTAGCATTTTCCTACGTCTGTCGTCTCTGTGTCTATGGACTCTTCCAAATCCTTTCTCAGGAAGTCTTTTTTTTTTTT
>JADRCC010575352.1:0-16179 GCA_019843855.1 Hylomyscus alleni
TCTTAATGATTTCTTTTCATCCTGAACGATTAAGGGTCAAAGACAGGCAACTTTGGGCGTCGCTTCTGGTTTGGAATGTCTGTTCTGCTATCTCTAGATGGCACACTATTAACTAAAAAAAATACAGAAGCTCTTGGCACTGGCACTCCCTTACCTAAAATGGTAATTATAGCAAGATCCGCCTCGTATAGCCGTTGCTGCAGATTATTTACATCATTTCCATAAGTCTCTTGGCTCTGTGATCACCTCATCATGATCTTACAAAGCAATGCATTCAGAGTAAGAATCCGTTACCATGGATGCCTCAGTGGTAAACAGTGAGTGCAGCCTTTTTTAATCTGTTTGACAAATCAAAATGCCTTTAAAGGAATTATCTTCTAATTGTATTTATAAATGCAAATTCTTTGATTAAAAAAAAAAGATTCCTTATAGTGACTATAGGAGCACATGCCTCAGAGCTGTGTCCCACTTAGGGAGTAGTCAGTGAGAGAAAGGACTCTGGATTTCTCTTAGGAAGCAGATGCTGAAAGAAGAGGTGGGTGGTCTCTCTGTATCACCCCACAGTCCTCATCCCCCTTGTCTTTACTTCCTGCACCTTTCCAGGTGGTGTTCACAGTGCTTGCACGACCAGATAATGGGATTCACATGAAAGAAAACTGGGAGAGCTCACAAATCCTCATTACTAAAAATTAATTTAAACTATTCTTTGGAACCAAAATGTTAGTTTTGTTTTGTTTTGTTTTGTTTTTAAATTTAACAGCTCCTTGATGATCTCTTATAAAGAGAAGTAATATTTTTAAACATCAAATGTCATTTATAGAAAACATGACGATACCATAGAAATGATGAGCTACGTACAAACATTTTGTATTACAAGCTTGGAGGGCTCACCTGCTGAGGACCACTGGTAGATTGCAAAAAGGACACTAACAAAAATTTTGAAGAAATAGTCAAATGAACAATAGAAAAGTATCCTATCATAGGGAGAAAAGTCACTAAGAATGTACAGCTATGGATGAACTCACATGCGGGAACTAGGGGGGAAAACAAATTAAAGCAGCAGAAAATTCTAACACCTGAGGATCCTCCTGTTATTTCCAGTAAACTGCATTTCTCTCAGCTCCACTAATTATCCAAAAGGAAGTGTCAGCTCCCCTTGGTGTCAGGGTGGTTTCACCTGCCTATGTGCCTAGCTGCCTGACAGCCTGCATGATATCTGTCTCATTGAGCATCATGTTTTGATAGAGGGGTGATGCAAGGTGGAATATCACCTGTGCCAGGAGCGTGCGTTCTGGCTCCGAGACACTGTGAGCTTGCTGTGGCTTGCACCTCCAATTCTCCAGGGATCCCAAATCAAAATCCAGGAAATAACATTAACAGCAAGGGATGCTGGCATGGGTAGTGCTTAAAGTCACTGGCATCATTTTTCCGTCTAACACAATTTATGAGCAAGTTCCAAATGTCAAGGGACAAAGGGAAATTCTGACTCTTGGATAAGCAGTGTCCAGCCTAACATTAATTGCTTTTATCCCTAATATGTGACTTAAATATTTTGTATGCATGTATATAATACACTTTCAATGTACTGAAGTTATACAGGAGTATTCGGTTGTATTTGGCAATTACTAATTTTATATGATTTACATGTTTTCTTCTAAAACAATACACCTTAGAGTTATGAGTGACATACTATAATATTTAATTCTTAAATTATTTAATAATCTTACAAATGGAAAAAATTCAACTTAATATTTAAAACAGACCTCTTTAATCTTTAATAATTTGCAATTCCTGACCAATGACACCTACTGATTGGAGTAATTGACTCTTTTAAAGTCTTTTTTTACAAGACAATGTTTCAGAAGAGGTCCTTCACAGGAAATAGCAGGGAAAGAGCAAAATAAATGAGATATGGGTGACTGGCAGTGGACAGGCAGACAGGCTTGACAGTTTGCCCCAGTTATTTCTTACGACCTCTTGTTCCATTAGGCCCTGTCACCCACTCTCATGTCTAATCATGGGTCTTTGAGAACTTTCTGGAACATCTATGTGTAATTTAAAACCAACCCTCTCAGGCTTTACCTTCTGAATGGAATACCCAGAATTATGTGTGAATGACATAATTTCTCTACTGTCTGTATTCACAATATTGATAGTTCATGACTAGATTCTAGATTTCTTTCTCAAATGTCAGACTGACATGAGAGAGAGAGAGAGAGAGAGAGAGAGGCAGTAACAAAGCAATCATTTACAATCACTCATAATAAGATGCAGTTTTATATTTACCAAGAATATCTTATAAAGTGGATATTAATTACACACTTAACATATCTTAAGACATTGACATAGAAATTGAAATAAATCATTGGTTGACAAAGCCCACTCAGTGGATTCTACTGTCAGATTCAACAGCTTTCCATATTAGAAATAGACCAGTATAATCCCTTGCCCTATGTACAACAAAGAAAGCAATACATCCAGGTTGTTCCTGGAGCTGAATGACAGTCTTTGAAGTGAGTTTATATGAATTGACCGTTACAGTTTATTAGTTGTGGGACATACTAGAAATAACATTTGATTCTGAGCCATGTTGCTTCCATTTCATCCACCAGGGCGAATACATGACTGAAAAATAGAATACAAGACTGAAAACCTGAGAGGCCTTGATGGGCGTTTGCACTTCTGATTGCTGGAAGAAATAAACATAACTTTGTCCCAGCAGCCACAAAACAGCAGCCCTACAGATCTAGAATGTTCTTGTCCTACCCACATTGGAAGTGGAGTCTGGGGACCAAGGTCCTTGGCCTCCTCAGTATAGAGAAAGAGGTCATGGCGAGCAGTGAATTTGTTAAGAGAAATTTGAAGGCACCTTAACTTCCCAACAGTAATCAACATAAGATTAACTTACAGAAAACATAGCCTCCAAGAGCCTAGAAAAATCTATGGGCTTAGTTATATTATTTATGAGCAGTCTTTCTTGAAGAATCTCCAGAAAGTAAGATGATAAATATAGTGTCATGATAAATATTGTCATTTTAAAGTATAATGAACAAAAGTAAATACACAGCACGTGTGTGAGAGCCTTGAGTTAGGCATTTTGCATCTCGATTAACTCTACAATTCCATTTAATCAATGTTTCATTCAGAACAGAGTCATGCATTAAAGACAGGACCATCCATTAATTATGTGGGAACCAACAGGGTTGAAATGTTTATTTCTTTTGATTTCCCAGGTGAAGAATCACCTGTGATGTTGTTATTTACGTACAAGTCTATACTAGGAGGATCTGCTTGGTTTTTTAGCAGCAAGTTACTAATTCTGTCAGTGAGTAAACTATAGCACACATACTCACATACACAATTCTCTTTTCATGGGATCTAGGCTTTTATTTGTTTCAATATATTGAAAATCAATTGATATGAAGTACCCTTTTTTTATTTACAAATATGAAATAAGATACTCATGACTTAACTACAACATCAAAATGTAACTGGGTGAAAACCTACATGATAGTTTAAAATACACAATGTCATGTCATTCTGGTTGAAAGAGAATTTTCAGTTGCAAAAGAAATTCACATATAATTTATTTTCCTCAGAGAATAAACACTACTTACACTGTCAGTAAAAAGCTGCAAAACAAAATAAAGATGGGAATTATTCAAACATGATAAACTGAGCATTTAGTGTGAGAAAACTATAAGGCTTCAAAGCAATTACATCACATCCGAAGGAAAATACAAAGTTTCCCCCTGCACGTCTACATTTCTACTTTCATCATTATTTTTTTAACGAGAAAATTATTTATGTGAATTAATACATGGAGCAGGCTACCCTGAATGCCCCGTTTCAGCTGTAGCTACTTTGCTGATGCAGCAAATGTTCTCAAGGCCGACACCTAGCAATTCTCGTGAATCATGTTCCTTTCTTCCTCCTCTAGACTGTGTCAGTGTCTGTGTCTGTTCTTACATTGAGCTGCATTGCCTTGGACCGATGGTACGCCATTTGTCACCCTCTGATGTTCAAGAGCACAGCCAAACGGGCTCGAAACAGCATCGTCGTCATCTGGATCGTCTCGTGCATCATCATGATTCCTCAAGCCATTGTCATGGAGTGCAGCAGCATGCTCCCCGGCCTCGCCAATAAGACCACCCTCTTTACAGTCTGTGACGAGCGTTGGGGCGGTAAGTAGGTTTCCCCCACGTGCTCACGTTGACATGGTACCTGCAAATGGTGGATTGGCATCACTGTGCTGAATTGCTCTTGTATACTTTATTAACATCTTTTCAAAAGAGCCCAGCCAAAGGGGGGAAATAAAGTTGAAACACAGCACAATTTGCATAATTTAGGTCCTTTGGAGGTGCTTTATGAACAATTTTTAATTTTCATGTTTTTTACAGTGGAAATGAGCCGAGGAGTTTATTCAATGACTCATTTTTAGTTGTTTCTTAAAGTTTTTTTAAAAAACTAGTCAAATCAAATCAAATTACAAATTAACAGTTTATTAAAATCATTATAAAAGTTTTCCCAAAAAGCTAAATACAGAGATTATATATAACCCAGTTTTCCCACTCCTGGACATAAACCTGAAAGACTCAGTATTTTATCTCAGAGATACCTATGCATCTATTTTATTATTACTCTATTCCTGATATTAAATAAAATAATCAGCAAAGACATGTAGGAAAGTGTGATGCATACCACAATGGAATTTTATCCAACCATAAATAAAAGTAAACTATTCGCGGAAAACGGATGGAGATAGAAAATATTACATGAAGTAAACACAGGCTGAGAAAGACAAATGCTGCATGTGCTCTCTCATGTGTGTATCTTAGCATTTAACTTTTTAAATATGAATGTAGGTGCAAATAAAGCAAGGCAGATCCCAGGAGTCTAGAAAGGGGACCATGAGAGGGGAAGAAACAAAAACGTTAAGGACGAGGGGTAGGAAGAGTAGCAGAACACACGTACTTTAAAGATCTGTTTTCAGTTTAAAACTGTGTTCTTAGAGCATCACAGTATCAAAGAGACACCTTTGATACCTTGAGTGAGGAATTCTATCAATTAGGATTCCCCTCTGTATGCTATACATCTGTACATACCCAGCACAGGTGACAGTAGTTTAAACAAGCAGGATTTTCAAGGCATTGTGATTCTTTGCTTCAAAACTTCTAACAATGGGAGTACACTCACCCATGCATGGGAGAGGCCCAGATATGGACAGAGGAAAAAAAATAGCAAAAGGGTCACCAAACTTTTCAGTATGAGATGTCCTAGCTACACATGAGAGGGACAAATTGCCCTCTTTTAGAGAATTACATTGCAACGGCTCATACTTATAGAAGTTACACTCAGGAAAGAATGATTGTGAGATAGACATGCAGGCACACTTATTAGTAAGATGAATCAAGCCGAGTGACTTAGGAGACTCAGATAGGTAGATCCTGAATCCTAAGTTAGACTAGGCTGCATATTGATACTCAGTCTTAAAAAAAGAAAGAAAGAAAATCAGAACAACCAAAGCAAATAAAAAAAAAACTATAATAAATAAAAGTTTACACTTTGGATTTCCTGTGACTTAAGATATTGAATATCTTTTCTTTTTTTTTGTTCGTTTGTTTCATTGTATTTTTTTCTTTTTAATGAACAAACAAACACAACAAGAACAAACCCCTGTTGCCTCCTCCCTCCCCATGGCTGCCACCCCACCCTCTCCCACTTATCAACCCTGTCATTCCCCTACACTGGGGCACAGAACCTTCACAGGGCCAAGGGCCTCTCCTCCCATTGATGACCGACTTTGCAATCCTCTACTATACACATGCTGCCAGAACAATCAGTCCCACCATGTATAGTCCTTGGTTGGTGGTTGAGTCCCTGGGAGCTCTGAGGGCATTGGTCAGTCCATTTTGTTGTTCGTCCCAAGAGGCTGCAAACCCTTCAACTCCATTGGTTCCCTCTCTAAGTCCTTCATTGGGGACTCTGAGTTTTAGTCTTCTTTCCTAACATTGTGATACTTTTGCTTTTATCTTCAGTTTCTTAATAAAATATCCCTTTATTATAATGGATAAAAATAAACCAAGTGGAAAGCTCCTAAATATTTTTCTTAAGTGTCTATGTCCCGTTTATTAAATGGTCAAACGACCTCTAGAGCATCAGAGTGTGCCAGGCATTTTGCCTAATAGAGCACATTCTCCAGTAAGGCTGAGAGACAAACCAACCACTGTGTGAATAATGGAGTTGTGTACCGAGTACTAGGGACACAACGAAGGTAACATCTTTAGTCCCGGCCATCTGGGCAAATGTTTACAAAGATACCTCTAATAGTCCAGCAAGCATTAAAGATGAATAGCAATTCTAAGAACTGGGAACAGGGAATGGGTATCCCAGGGAAGGAAAAGATGTGCCGCTAGAAGTAAAAAAACCCACTCACTGGGTGTAGTCGCCCCGTGACTACTAGTCAACATAGGTACCTCTAATAGGGGTCTGCGAATTACAGGACAGGGACGAGAGAAGAATGGAGCCAAGACAACATTCTGATCAAGGCTCAACTTTTTTGCAAAGCAGCAGGCTCATAAAGGCACAAACTATAAGCCCGACCCCTAGACATGACTGATGACGTAAATCACCTCATGCTGGCAGCCATTGGCCTAGGTTTCCATTTCTTGGCACAAGTGTCTTTTATCAGGCCAAAAATAGAACTATCAACTCTGGCAGGGAAATTCCACCAAGTGCTGTGATAGCAAAAATAGCTAATGCGGCAACACCTGCTATGCAGGTCAGAGCAGAACCTCCACGCTGGGGGCTCGATTCATAAAGAAAGGAGGCAAGGGAGAAGGTATAGCTTGTGGGGCACAGGCAGCGCGAGAGAATGACTTTGGTGGATAGTTGAAGTGTGTTACATGATTTCTTTGCAGTAAGTTATTGATGAAAAGCATCCTACAACCCATACCCTGACCCGTCTCTCTTAGTTTAGTCATGGATTAATGACTAAACTGAGCCCTACAGAGATTACACTATGTGTTCAAATTAGAAAGCAGTGTGCGCATGTCAATTACAAGAGTCCTATTGAAATGTGGGCATTCTTCGAGATAATGAAAAGGGCAATTAGAGAAGATACTTTCTACTCTTTAAATGCCAGGGAAGATTTTATGAGGTATTTTGGGAATGGGTTTCATTTATATTTATATATATGTATATATATATATATATATATATATATATATATATATATATATATATGATAGCCCCACACATAATCAAGCATCATTAATCCATTAACAAAAATATTACCAAAATCCTATCCATAAATGTAATTAAGTAGAATGTTGTGTTGTTTATATCACATAAATACACATAATATTTTTAAATTACAAATAAAATGTAAATACACAAAATTTATATCTATTTCTAATATTTTATTATCTGGTTTTTATACAAATATTCAAAAATCATTGATAAAACTATTTGAAAGTCATTTGGTAATTACTCAAAATGATTATTAGGGCCAAAATAAATTAATATTGAATTGAGATGATAATCCATAAAATAATCAAACAATAAAAACCATTAATTTATTTTACATCTATTCAGTTTCAAATTACTAATAATTGCTTTCAAGAGGGATGCAAAAGAATTTAAAATAGTTGCTGATCATCTAATCATTAGTTATCTCATACATTAACATTAACATTCTTTCAATAGGTTCATGAACCAATTTAAAATTTCATGCCCAAATTATATGTTAAAGATCAGCATAGGCATTATAACTCTCTTAGTTTGCTTTTTATTGCTGTGAAAAACACAAAGACCAGAAGCAACTTGTGAGAGGCAAAGTTTATTGCATCTCATAGCTTGTCAATCATCAAAGGAAGTCAGAGCAAGAAATTAAGGCAGTTCCTGGAAGCAGGAACTGAAGTACGAACCATGGAGGAATGCTTCTTGCTGGCTTGATACACATGGCTTGTTCAGCTGCCTGCTTATACAACCCAGGGCCATTTGCCAAGGAATGGCCCTGCCCACAGTAGGCGGGACTCTCTGACATCAGTCGCTAAGAAAATTGCCCACAGGCCAATGTGGTGAAGATATTTTCTCAAGTGAGATTCCTTCTTCCCAGATGGCTCTAGCTTATGTTAAACTGACAGAAAAAAAACAAAAACAACAAGAACAACAAAAAAACATAATTCAAAATACCACACACCATAGAAAAACACAGTTTATAATACTACTTCTCTATCATTCCATTTAGCACAACTTAAAACAATGGCTGTAGAATACAATATCTTCTACCTGAGATTAATTTATTAGCTATGATTCTTATTTTTTAATCTATCCCCTAATTTTTAATAAAAATATTGTTATAAAAATAAATAGTATTTCTTTAATTATCAAATGATAGCATATAGGAAGAACTCTCCCTGGTTTCTTGTCTATCAAATCACTTTGGGAAGTCATACAACTAAATACCCTTCATAAATGGTACAAGATGATTGGGAATTCTCTAAATGGCAGTGCTGTGAAGGATGCGTGGCCATGCACAGATCAGTGTTTTCCAAATGATCATATTCATCATGTTTTTTAAAAACAAAAAGACAGATAATTCCAACAGGAAATAAGACAAGGTATCTGTGTGTCTGAATAGCTCACTTTAATATGCAGTGTGGATGTGTCCTACCGACTTCATTGCTGTTGGACTTCACTGATATCCATGTTTATTGTTTGATCTGTCACCTCTCCCATATTTATAAAACTTTACAATTTCCAGAACTTTGTTCATACTTCCTTGGCTAGCAAATGAATATTTGGTTCCTTAATATAAACTTTATTTAAAGAAAGTTACTCATTTTTTAGCACTCAATTAAAGAAATAATCATCTGATTATGCCTTTATCAAATGTTTTATGAGTATAAATGTCTACCAAATATTGTTTAAGATATTAGGATTTTATCTGAGATGGGATCTCATTGTAGCCCAAGGCAGTCTTTAAACTCATTTTGTAGCACAGACTATCTTAAAACTTTTTATAGCCCAGGATGTCCTACAACTTACTCTAAATCCCAGGCTGTCCTCAGCCCCAAGATTCAGCAAATATATTATTATTGCCTAGGCCTCATGAATGCTAGGATTTCAGAATAAGCCATAGAGGCAGCCAATATTGTTAACTGACAATACATCTCCTCTTGGATCTAACAAAATGTACTTTGGTGGTCTGACAAAAGAAGAATAGAGTGAACCTTCCTTATGATCAGAGTAATTATGGCTTTTACCTCATTGTGAGGGTTATGTATGTAAAGCTAGAAATACTTAGGTAAGTTTTTAGAACTCATTAAGTTTAAAAATTGTCAATCTGAATATTGGCAAATTAAATTTAACACACTTGTCCCTGACAAGTGTAGCACAGAAAAGAATGTTTTGTAGGTTTTGTATAATTAGGTAAATATACTGGTAGACAATGTGCCTTAACTCTCCTGGAGAATATTATTCTTTAATCTCTGATTTCAAAGACATCACAAATATTCATATTTGTTTCTGATTTCTTATTTTGAGATAGTAATAGGTAAGAATATAGATGAAGATAGATAGATAGAGATAAATAGATAATATATGAATCTATAGATTCATACAGACAAGAATTTATTTAGATACTGCCTTCCATCAGTTGAATAAAGTTGTTGTTGTTGTTGAGACAAGTACTCATGTTATCTCAGTCTGGCACTTAAACTTGCCATGCAGACAGGATGATCTTAAACTTCTGATCTTCCTGCCTCTACTCCTAACTCTGAGATTATAGATGTGCACCACCACACATGGCTTTGTGCAATTCTAGAGATCAAGCTCAAGTCACAATAAGCAAGCGTTCTACTGACTGAGCAACATCTGCTGGCTAAGACACAGATTTATAGTCACCAGCCTACAAAATGCCACTTTTTAATTCAGGCAGTAATTAAGCAAAGAAGTATATATAACTATATTCTAGGTTGTAAGTTTCATAAATATAAGTTGAAGATAGTGATTGCTATCAAGTGAAATATTCAAGGATATTTTTAGCACATGCAACTTAAATTTTAAGTAGTATATATTTGAATTTGTAACTAGTTCTCAGTCTGAGAATGTAAAGCAGTTTTAGGACATTACTTTTCCCTAATTATCTATTATAACCTCTCCAGTAATACATTCGTTCTAGCCTGGATTATAATTTTGTTTGGTCAACTTTTCTGAACAAGTGTTCATCATAATATATACTTAATAGTTATTAATTTTTTTCTGCTTTTTCAAAATTACCAAAAGTCTCCTTCCTTCCATCCATTCAAAATTCCAAATTGCTATGTCAGTAATGGTATCTGCTACTGTAGTGGGAAAAATGTTAGCAAACAAATCTACTTACTTACTCCCATCTATTCAGTTTAGTCTGAGGCAGGTATTAGAGCTTCAGTGTGCACAAGCTTCAAAGGTCTCTTTCTCTCTCATTGTGTGTGTGTGTGTGTGTGTGTGTGTGTGTGTGTGTGTGTGTGTGTAGTATATGTGGCATGGGATACTTTCTTTAAGACAAATAAAAGATCAAAGCCACTCTGGTCCCTGGGAGTTGCTGAGATGACCTTCTAGCTGCTTTGAAATTGGTCCAGCAAATGCTGATCAAGCTGCTGCACTTCCACAGGGAATGTTATCTGCTGTTACTCCAGTACTTGAATTCTATCACTCTTTATAATGACCTGTTTTACAAGATAAACTTGAAAGGAAATTAGAAATGAATGAGGAGGATGAGTGTCTCCTGACCCAGAAAGGATCTAAAAATGACACCTCAAAATGGTTTCTTACACTGCCTAGAAGCCTATGCGCCATGCTGTTCCATCTATACAATACAGAAAAAAAAAAATGAGAAATGAGATAATTTCAGGATGACAAATACAAAATATATTAGATTCAAAAATTAGATTCAATCAATTCCAGATAAAAAGATATATGTCCTACTGCTGTGAAGAGACACTACGACAAAGATAACTTCTGTTCAAGAAAACATTTCATTGGGACCTTACTTACAGTTTTAAAGGTTTAGTCCATTTTCACCATGATGGGGGCATGGCCACATGCAGGCAGACATGGTGCTGGAGAAGTAGCTGAGAGCTATACTCATAGACAGAAAAAGAGCTTGAGCCTGGCGTGGGATTTTTAAACTTCAAAACTCCCCATCCAGTAACACATTTCCTCACACAAGACCATTCTTCATAATCCTTCTAAGCTTTTCAAATAGTGTCATCCTCTGATGAGTATACTTTCAAATATAATAAACCTATGAGGGTCATTCTTATTTAAATAACCACCTCATCACTGCCAGCACTGATACCAAGATAAAATATGTGATTTTAGAACAAAACAAAATGAAAGAAAACAAAGCAAAAATGAAGAGAAATCTTTGCTTTGCTTTGCTTTGTGAGCATTCAGTTAGAATTATAACTAATTGCTGATTTGTTATTTATAGAACTTCTTATTATAGGAGAAATACTAAAATATTGTTAGGCTTAATTGAATTAATTCATTGATTAACTTATTTAAGAAATGCTAATATTGTGATAGATATATTTGTGTTTAGGATTAATGACAAATGAGAAAATCACTACAATCCTAAAGGTAATTATTACTGACAAGTGAGATGGATATAAAAAAAGCATGGATAAAAAAATTACCTGTAAAATCCCTAAAGTTCTCAATTTCACTACAAATATAAGTGTGAATGCTACACATGTGGGTATATTGACAATAAATCAACAAAACAATATTGATTGTACTTATTTTTCCAGAATTTTTCACATTTCTATTTAAGAGCACAACCGGTCCTATCTTTTGAGAAACTTACATTTTAATGAGAATAATGAACCGCATTTACATTTATTTAAACAAGAATTGTCATTTAATTTTTTTAATGAAAGATTTTACTCTTTGACTCTCATCTCAGGTGAAGTTTACCCAAAGATGTACCATATCTGCTTTTTTCTGGTGACGTACATGGCACCTCTGTGTCTTATGGTATTGGCTTATCTCCAAATATTCCGAAAACTCTGGTGCCGACAGGTAAGTAATATCAAATAATTTTGTTTGAGTCTTCTTTAGAATGTATATTAAAAAAATTTAAAATTCATTGAATTAATATAACAGATCTAACACAGGATTATTTGTTCTAAAATAGTGAGACTCTGGATTTGAAAACATCCCTTGACTGTTTTACTGATATTTAGCAAATGTCTTAAATTCTGCCTTAAGATTCTGATAAACTCTCAACCTCAATAATTAACTGAGTTATCTTTTGTCTGGGAGTAACATTTAAAGAAATCGTCTGCATGAATATCTGCACATTCCATGTACACGGTGCTCTCAGAAGCCAGAAGAGGGAACCAAATTCTCTGGAGGGAGTTACAGATAGTTGAGAGCAACCATGAAGATTCTGGGAAGAAAACCTGGGTCTTCCTAAGAAAGCAGCCAGTCCAGTGCTTTTAACTGCTAAGCCATTCCGGAGCCTGAGAGTAAACTTATTAATTTGCTTTTCATTATAAATAACAAAAATTAATTTCAATTCCCAAGGACTATAAATACAAATGGTTGTACTTTAAATGAAAATTTTGTAACACGTTTACATGTGGTCTACATCTTTAACTTCAATGCTCTCGTTTTCTTTAGATTTAAAGAATAACACAATTTAAGTTTGTTTTTCTGCTCCCCAATTACCCATCCCTTTTTTCTCCTCTGTATCCAGTTGAGTTAAAAAAATTTTTGAAAGATTTTAAATTCTAACACATTCTAAATTATAAAATGGTAACATCCATGAGATTTCATTCACTCCAGTGATTCGTTTGTCATATATTAATATTTTTTGCATACCATGTTTAAACTAAACTACCAGTTCATGTGACCAGCAATTTCAGACTATAAAAGAGATATAATCAGGTACACAGTGAAAACAACTTTTTAAATACAAGTGCAGGATTCTAGAGCTGAGAGGTGCAGATTTTTAAGCTCAAGATGGCAACTTTTAAGTTGAATATTGATAACTTGAAAGAAAGTAGCAAACGTGGAGAATTGTAAATATGCCGACTGGATATCATCTTACATTGTTTAGTAAATTATATAACATGATAAAGATTCATTTTTTTCTTACTTCTCTATAACTATGGCCAGTATAGTGATTTATTTGTTTTTAAGTTTGTGGACTAACAGGTTGTTGGCCTCTTTGGTTTAAAATTTTTTATTGAGAAAGAACTTACTGAGAACATCTTAATTCATTAGAAACAATTCCATTTGTTTTCTTTTTAAGAAATATTTCTATTATATGTGAATTTCATACATTTATCCAATATCCAATGTATTTTAATCATGTTTACCTATAATTCCTCTACCTAACTCCTCCCAGATCTTTGAATCTTGCAAGTTGTACCCTTTTTTTAATTTTTATTGTTTTATAATCAACTAAGTCAATTTTGTGCTTCTCAAATATTCATGGATTTGAGGACATTGACTGAAGCATGTTGGCCTACCAAGAGTCACACACACTTAAAGAAAATTTATTTTGGCTTGGCGGTGGTGGCACACGCCTTTAATCCCAGCACTTTCAAGGCAGAGGCAGGTGGATTTCTGAGTTCAAGGCCAGCCTGGTCTACAAAGTTGAGTCCCAGGACAACCAGGGCTATACAGAGAAACCCTGTCTCGACAAAACCAAAAAAAAAGAAAGAAAGAAAAGATTTTATCCTACCTCCACTCCTACTGATCACCCACCAACTTTCTAGCCTTTCAGATAGACCCTGAGCCCCTCCTACCTGCATAATGGAATGTTGATTGTCTTGATTTTGTGCGTGTCATATATAGGTCACCATAGTTGCTGTGAGTTCATGAATATAGTGGTCCTGTCACTTCCAGAAGATGATATTTGGCCCCATTTTTTCCCAGCATCTGGGAAATCTCTCCATTCCAGTTCCTCTTCAATGGGTCTGTGAATTGTGAGAGTAGAATGTGTGTGATGGGTATGTCCCATTCATGACTAAGTACTCCACTTTAGCTATCGGCCACTTTGTACATTAACTTCCATTCACAGCAAAAGAAAAACTTCGCTGTAAAGATGGGAGACCTACACTAATCTTCGGTTGTAGAGACAGGAATATTGTATTTAAGGTAAAACTCCGTAAGTTTCCTCTTCTAGAAATACCATACCTGATATCATAAATCTTGGCAAGAATCCAGGGCTAGGCAGCTCATAGACTCCAGAGTAAGTCAACCACTACCATTTTGCTAAAATTTCTCTTTAAGTTCTAATTAGAAAGTGGTTGGTTATCCATATAGCATTCATGCCACTATTGCACTCATGAGTATACCTTGAGATGCCTGTCTTAATAGTAGCTCAGAGGATCATAGCTAAGTAAGGCCTGGTGATGACATTTCTCCCTCAATACCTGCATAGCATCTTCTGATGTTACGAAAACTAGCTAACAGAAGAGAAACTTCTCTGTCAACATCACCTTTACTTTTCCATATCAAAGTGTGTAGTGTTGTCATTGACAGTGTCTTACCATTACAATGTGTAACAAATAACGAGCAAAGCAATAGCAATTTGCTTTGAGTATTCTATGAGACTTCTGTGATCAATAACTCAATACTTGGCAATAGACTTTTTATTTTGCAACTTACAGTTTCTTGGAGGATTATCCCTGTGTAACTCCAATTAAAACATTAAACTCTCATATGAATATATCTAAATCTATACACAGGCATATAATTTACTATTTTATAAGCATATATATGTATATATTACTAAAATGTCTTACTTGGTTTTTGAGGATGAATCTTCATTTGTATTCTGCCACAGGCTGGCCAGCCTTGGTCCCTCAACCTGCAGGAGAAACAGGGTTCTGATATAGGTTGGCAAGACATCAGCAAAGACGCGACACATGGAAGTGCAGGATCTGAATGTATATTCTTAAAATTAAGCATCTGACCTTTATGGTCAAATGAAAAAGAAAAGTCAGGCGGCTCAGAAGTCAAGGTACATCTGAGGCTGTCTGAAAACACAATGGGACTAAAGCAGTAGCCACTGGACAGGCGCAGCAACCCCGGGCTCTGAGCGCTTGGGCCTGGGGGGGGGGGGCAGTGGAGCCCAGGGGGCTGCCAGCCGCCAGAAGAGTAGAGGCTCAAATGCCTTGCTGCAGCACTCTCTCATGTACACACTCAAGGTCCCGCCCATCCTTAGTAAACACCCAACTATGCTAATCTTCTGGGCTGGCAGAGATATGCCCCAGGGGTCCCATTCTTGCTAATTCCTGGGAGTGGCTCAGCTGCCACTGAAAATGAGGATTCTAGTTGACCTTGCCCTGGGATTATCAACTTCTATTCTGTAGACTTCAATGCCCTACCTCCCTCATTGTCTCCCTAACAATGCTGGAGGCAGTTAGTCTGAATGTGTAACATTCCTTGTAGTTCCAAGCTGGGGTTCTGCTAAGATGTTGGAACATTGATGGTCAGTCAGAAAGCAACTTCCAATTTTTGTTTAGCTATTAGTAAATCGTATCTCGGAGGGCAAGGACAAATCTGGGCCACCTCTGAGTTAGGGAATGCCAAAAGGTCCCCAGGAGACTGGCTTCCTTTGAAGCTGTAAGCCTCAGATCCATGGCCAAGCTTTTGGGCTTCTTACGAAGACTTCACTGGAGTGGGTGTGGCAGTATTTTATTCAACTCTTAGTATTCAAACTGCCTTTTCAAGACCATCTTTCACTAATTGGAAACAAACAACTTTTACAATTTCTAGGCATATCTGTTGTATAAGTCCTAATTTTTCTTTTTTCCTCCATGTTTACAATGTAAGGTTTTTAATGATTCCTTTCATTATATCTATATATATATATATATATAGTCATATATTTACATATATATGTATATATAGATACATTTATATGTATATATGTAAAAAATCTTTTACAACGTCTGTGACCTTTTTGTGTCCAGTCATGAAGTCAAGTTCAGTAGGGAAGTCAAGTCACATACTGTTCTCCAAATCTTTTAATCAAAACAAAGAAAGACAAGTATAAACACTGTAAGAAATGAGCAGTGATGGGTTTAATTCCCAGTAACTATTTTCTCAGACTTTCTACTTGTCCTAAAGCCAATGGCACTTTCTCTAGGATGTTTTGCTATTGTAACACCC